>ML664175.1:4703622-4775462 GCA_007570785.1 Antilocapra americana | reverse complement strand
TAGAGGATCATGTCATCTGCAAACAGAGAGAGTTTTACTTCTTCTTTTCCAATCTGGATTCCTTTGATTTCTTTATCTGCTCTGATTGCTGTGGCCAAAACTTCCAAAACTATGTTGAATAGTAGTGGTGAGAGTGGGCACCCTTGTCTTGTCCCTGATTTCAGGGGGAATGCTTCCAGTTTTTCACCATTGAGGATAATGTTTGCTGTGGGTTTGTCATATATAGCTTTTATTATGTTGAGGTATGTTCCTTCTATTCCTGCTTTTTGGAGGGTTTTTATCATAAATGGATGTTGAATTTTGTCAAAGGCTTTCTCTGCATCTATTGAGATAATCATGTGATTTTTATTTTTCAATTTGTTAATGTGGTGTATTACATTGATCGATTTACGAATATTGAAGAATCCTTGCATCCCTGGGATAAAGCCTACTTGATCATGATGTATGATCTTTTTGATGTGTTGTTGGATTCTATTTGCTAGAATTTTGTTGAGGATTTTTGCATCTAAGTTCATCAGTGATATTGGCCTGTAGTTTTCTTTTTTTGTGGCATCTTTGTCGGGTTTTGGAATTAGGGTGATGGAGGCCTCATAGAATGAGTTTGGAAGTTTACCTTCCTCTGCAATTTTCTGGAAGAGTTTGAGTAGAATAGGTGTTAGCTCTTCTCTAAATTTTTGGTAGAATTCAGCTGTGAAGCCATCTGGTCCTGGGCTTTTGTTTTTTGGAAGATTTCTGATTACGGTTTCAATTTCCGTGCTTGTGATGGGTCTATTAATATTATCTATCTCTTCCTGGTTTAGTCTTGGAAAGTTGTACTTTTCTAGGAATTTGTCCATTTCATCCAGGTTGTCCAGTTTATTTGCATATAGTTGCTGATAATAGTCTCTTATGATCCTTTGTATTTCTGTGTTTTCTGTTGTGATCTCTCCGTTTTCATTTCTAATTCTGTTGATTTGGTTCTTCTCCTTTTGTTTCTTGATGAGTCTGGCTAATGGTTTGTCAATTTTATTTATCTTCTCAAAGAACCAGCTTTTGGCTTGGTTGATTTTTGCTATGGTCACTTTTGTTTCCTTTGCATTTATTTCTGCCCTGATCTTTAAGATTTCTTTCCTTCTACTAGACCTGGGCTTCTGCATCTCTTCCTTTTCTAGTTGCTTTAGGTGTAAAGTCAGGTCATTTATTTGATTTTTTTCTTGTTTCCTGAGGTGAGCTTGTATTGCTATGAACTTTCCCCTTAGCATTGCTTTCACAGTGTCCCATAGGTTTTGGGCTGTTGTGTTTTCATTTTCATTCGTTTCCATGCATAACTGAATTTCAGTTTTGATTTCTTCTGTGATTTGTTGGTTATTCAGCAGTGTGTTGTTGAGCCTCCATATGTTGGAAGTTTTGAAAGGTTTTCTCCTATAATTGATATCTAATCTCACTGCATTGTGGTCAGAAAAGATGCTTGGGATGATTTCAATATTTTTGAATTTATCAAGGTTAGATTTATGGCCCAGGATGTGATCTATTCTGGAGAAGGTCCCGTGTGCACTTGAGAAAAAGGTGAAATTCCTTGTTTTGGGGTGGAATGACCTATAGATATCAATTAGGTCTAGTTGATCTATTGTATCATTTAAAGTGTGAATTTCCTTGTTACTTTTCTGTCTAGTTGATCTATCCATTGGTGTGAGTGGTGTATTAAAGTCTCCCACTATTACTGTGTTGTTGTTGATTTCCCCTTTCATACTTGTTAGCATTTGCCTTACATATTGTGGAGCTCCTATGTTAGGTGCATAAATATTTATAATTGTTATTTCTTCTTCCTGGATTGATCCTTTGATCATTATGTAATGTCCATCTTTATCTCTTTTCACTGCCTTTATTTTAAAGTCTACTTTATCTGATATGAGTATTGCCACTCCTGCTTTCTTTTGGTCTTTATTCGCATGGAATATCTTTTTCCAGCCTTTAACTTTCAGTCTATATGTGTCCCTAGGTGTGAGGTGGGTCTCTTGTAGACAACATATATAGGGATCTTGTTTCTGTATCCAGTCGGCCAATCTTTGTCTTTTGGTTGGGGCATTCAACCCGTTTACATTTAAGGTAATTATTGATAAGTATGGTCCCGTTGCCATTTATTTTATTGTTTTGGGTTCCAGATTATCTATCCCATCCGTGTTTCCTATCTAGGCAAGTTCCTTTAGCATTCGTTGGAGGGCTGGTTTGGTGTTACTGAATTCTCTCAGTTTCTGCTTGTCTGAGAAAATTTTGAATTCTCCTTCAAATTTGAATGAGATCCTTGCTGGGTACAGTAATCGGGGTTGTAGATTGTTTTCTTCCATGACTTTAAGAATGCTCTGCCATTCCCTTCTGGCCTGAAGCGTTTCTGTTGAGAGATCAGCTGTTATCCTTATGGGATTCCCCTTGTGAGTTATTTTTTGCTTCTCCCTTGCTGCTTTTAATATTTGGTCTTTGTATTTGATATTTGCCAATTTGATTAATATGTGTCTTGGGGTGTTCCATTTGGGGTTCATTTTATTTGGGACTCTCTGTGTTTCTTGGACCTGAGTGGCTATTTGCTTCCCCAATTTAGGGAAATTTTCAACAATTATCTCTTCAAGGATTTTCTGATGGTCTTTCTTATTGTCTTCTTCTTCTGGGACTCCTATGATTCGAATATTGGTGCGTTTAATATTGTCCCAGAGGTCTCTAAGATTGTCCTCATTTCTTTTAATTCTTTTTTCATTTTTCCTTTCTGTTTCATTTATTTCTGCCATTCTGTCTTCTACCTCACTTATCCTGTCTTCTATCTCTGTTATTCTACTGTTGGTTCCCTCCAGGGTGTTTTTGATCTCATTTATTGCATTATTTATTGTATTTTGACTCTTTTTCATTTCTTCTAAGTCCTTGTTAAAGCTTACCTGCATCTTCTCAATCCTTGCCTGCAGGTTATTGAACTGCAGCTCTAACTTATTTTCCAGGTTTTGGATCATATTCACTATCTTTATTCGGAATTCTTTGTCAGGTAGACATCCTATCTCTTCGTCTTTTGTTTGGTCTAGGGGGTATTTATCCTGTTCTTTTACTTGCTGGGTATTTCTCTGCTTTTTCATCTTGTTTATCTTGCTGTGTTGCCCCTTTATTGTGGGGGTTCCTCACTATGGGAGGGGTTAGATGTGTGGTTTGTAGAAGTTTCCTGGGTGGGAAAGCTTGTGTGGTGTTCTGGTGGGTGGATCTGGGTTTCCTCACTGTAACTAACAATGGAGTGTCCAGTAAAGAGATTTGAGGTGTCGGTGGACTTGGTTTGACCTCAAGATGAATTTTTATAAGATGTCTTGTTTATTTATGTATCTTATATCTTGGGGGATCCTAAAATTATCATTATTGGGTTTGCTTTGGTCTCAGATTACCCTAGGAGAAGACTGTACAGATGCCTAATGGACTATTGGATAGTCATTGGGTTTTTAGAATGTGAGTAGCCAGCCACTAGGAGAAGGCAAAGGCAACCCACTCCAGTACTTTTGCCTGGAGAATCCTGTGTATGGAGGAGCCTGGTGGGCTGCAGTCCACGGGGTCACGAAGAGTCGGACACAACCGAGCAACTTCACTTTCACTTTTCACTTTCATGCATTGGAGAAGGAAATGGCAACCCACTCCAGTGTTCTTGCCTGGAGAATCCCAGGGACAGCGAAGCCTGGTAGGCTGCCGTCTATGGGGTTGCACAGAGTCAGACATGACTGACATGACTTAGCAGCAGCAGCCAGCCACTAAATTAGCCACTTCTAACAACCAGAGGAAAGCCCAGGGGATCTAGAAGTAGACAGACCTGGTTTGTATCCTATCTCTACCACTTGGTAACCAAATGGTCTTGGGAAGTTCTTTAAAACAAATTATAGCCTCCTTTTCATGGTGGTATATAGGTTAATTAGATCCTGTATGTAGGGCAATCAGCTCAGAGCATGACACACAGTAGGCAGTAAACACGTTCTCTCTCTCCATCCCTCTGTTCATATCTTCCCCAGATGTCCAGAGTATCTTACATCCTCCAGTGCCTTAAGTTCCTAAATTTGGTTGAAGAGCTAAATTCATCGTGTTTGCACATTCTGAAATTCAGTAATATTAGTGTCCAGGAAGTCAGCTTCATGTTGCTCTTACATGTTCTCAAGTGGTTGATGAGTATCAGGTGGATAATTTGGACTCATAGTCCTTTAAACACTTCTCTTTGTTTCAACCAGAGCTTACTATGACTTGAATCAAGAAGGTCAATGATTCATCTGTTCACTGTGATCAGATTGTGTGGTGGTCTGAAAAATCATATTGAACCACAGCTACATTAATTTACCTTCACTATGGTCAGCAGGTCCATAGAAACTTACTGCATGTGAATGTATAACAGTTTTCTTTGTCTTCTTTGAAATTAGCTCAGTAACATTCCCTCTCTATGTGAATTTGCCAATGGTTAGTGGACTAAGTAATATCTTCTCTGATCTAAAGCACTAAAGACCTAGAGAAATCTTTTAATCTCCATCCCCCCACGCCTTTGCAATAATACCAATACTTTTATTGTTGGGGCATAATCGACACATAACATTATGTTACTTTCAGGTGTACAGAATGATTCAATATATGAGTATACTGAGAAATGTTCATCACAATCTAGTTAACATCTTTCACCAAACATAGTTAGAAAATTTTTCCCTTGAATGAGCACTTTTAAGATTAACTCCCTTCGCAACTTTTAAATATGCAATCAGCATGTTAACTGTAATCACCATGCTATATATTACCTCCCCATGACCTATCAATCATATAACTGAAAGGAAGTTTGTTCCTTTGACCCCCTTCACCCATTTCACACCCAAACTACAATGCAGCAACCCTAGCAATCACCAACCTCTTCTTTTAACAAAGAGGTTGGGATTTTTGCTTTTTTTAAAGATCTAACATATAAGTGAGATCATATACTATGTCTTAATCATGCCAATACTCTTTAAAAATATGTATTTATGGAAAGGATTCTGGGACATCTACTTCCATCCCTAGATATCCAATTTTATATTTTTCCCTCTTTGAATTCCCAGTATTACAAAAGTATTGTTTTGTACTTTTTTTTGTTAAGTGTAAGGTTTTATCAGTCTCAGAATACATTGAAGGTGTTTGTGGCCTAGACTATGAACCTAGCCACAATATCTTGTACAAAATACATTCAGAGTTCCAACAGACGCATTCTTAAAAGTTTGTAAGTCAGAGAGTTTGTATTTTCTGAAAACTGTCACTAAACTCAATTCTCCTAGTTTTTAATAATATACAAGTTCTAATGCATACATTTAATTAGGAACAACTTTCAACCTGAATAGGAGGAATCCCAATGGATATTCACAGGCCCCTGATTCTGGCACAGGGAGGAAGCAGATACTTAGAAATGGATTCAACTCTATCAAGACATTCTCTATGAATTCAAATTCTAAGGGCATTTCAGTACATCCCAGACCATTTGGTGACCATTGCTTAGGTAAGTAATGTTATGAATATTCTAGACCACCATTGAGTGAATATAGGAGACAGCCAACAAATATCTGCTGAACAAATGGCTGGGTAGATGAATAATTGAATGTGAATATATCCCTGCTATGTATTTGGAATGATGTGTGAGTGTGTGCCTGTAAGCATACTCACAGACATACACAATAGTAAACATCTTTATTTGGAATGACACATTAAATTACTCTCCTGAAGAATATCTCTCAATGTTTAAACATCTTCCCTGAGAAACCAAAAAAAAAAAAGAAAGAAAGAAAGAAAGAAAACTTTAAAAATAGGAGGAATATTACAGAATATTCCCTTACTTATGCTAAACCGGAGTAAACACAGAGGTTATTTAGGTCAATTGAGTATTTAAATGTGTAGGCAAATGTGTCAACAAGAATTTGAAACAAAGATTTATTGTACATTCAACCTAATACAGAGTAGTATTCCCTGAAACTGAGGAACAATACAATTATACATGAATGCATATACTTAAAGACAAGAATAGCAGAAGAGAGATCTCAAGATGGCCTTAATGTTCGTTTAGTCTGATCTCTTCACTTTAAAAGAGAGGTACACCTCAAAGACTAAAAGTAGGTTATGTGGAAGGACAACAACTTGGACCAGAATCTTGACTCTTCTCCAAGGTGTTTTACCATTCACCACACTCAAACTGTAGAAGCCTATTGATGTAACTAGTCATTCATTCAACAACTACTTAGTCAGTGTTACTATGAGGCAGAGACTTCAAAGTATGAGATAAATATCAAGAGGAATAATTCCTGTGTAGAAGAGAAACCTCAAATTTAATCATCTTTGGGGTTATGTAGATAAAAATGGATATAAGATAAAGAAAATGGAAGTGTCCATGGCAGACTGGGGTGTGCATGCTCCTACCAATGGCATTCACTGGCTTTGGGATTTGATGTTTAATTTAAGCACAGTGCTGGCCCAATCAAATATCAGAAAACATAACTGGATTTAGTGTTTTGGTACCAGTTTTCAACCCTTAACCACAGATTACAATCTTGATTTTGCTAGCAGTGCTGAGAAACACTGGCTAACTCTGGTTCCTTAACTTGATATAACATATATAATTTAAGGATATTTGCAAAGAATTAAGTATAAACTCAGTTATTCATGAACACTAATGGCTTCAATTAAGCAAATTTTAAATAGCAATTGAATTTGTTTATCTAGATGTCATATCTGTGTACAAGATTCAACAGTATACTATTAGTCAATCAGGTTAAGACTTTAAGTCTGAAACATCTGTGTCTGCACAACACAAAATATGAAAACCAAGGAGTCCAAAGACACTAAACACAAAGAAATCTTTGGTTAAACTGTTCAGCTTTAGACTGAAGGTTGTTAATGCAAAAGTCTATCATCAATCCAAATGATGCATAATTCCTATGATTTCATTTTGTTGAGGTGATTGATCCTTGAGTGCCACCTCACTTCCTGTTCTGACCTTTCTTTCACTTTCCCAATATTTCTCCTCCTTTCCGTTGTTCAGAAACATGGTGAACTGACGAGAGAGAATGTAAACCAGGGCATACTGGAAATGATAATCACAGCACCAGACACTATGTCTGTCTCTGTGTTCTTCATGCTTTTTCTCATTGCAGAGCATCCCCAGGTTGAAGAGGCAGTAATAAAAGAAATCCAGACTGTTGTTGGTAAGAATTTATCAAACAGACAATAGAGATTAGAAATCAATTCCTTCTGAATATCAGTTTCTATCTCCTAATAATCTTATGTCAAAACCTTTCTACAACCCACTCAGAGAATAATGAAGCAAGTCAGTGTGTCATATGTTCATTATACCAGACAGGTATCAGTGTTTTTCTAATATAAAAAAAAAAAACATGCTGGTTGGAAAGAAATCAAATAATGGAGAGATTTATAAAGCAGAATGTAATATCCCTTGATCCCTCCTACTCTCATCTACAGTCTTGTTCCCATTCCCCAGGGGTAGTCACTATTGAGGGGCTGGGTTGGTAGAGTTCTCTGATCAAGTGAGACCTCTCCTGAATAGAGTAGTTGTATAAAAGCAGAGTTGCCTCGGGACCCTGGGTTGATTTTCATTCTGCCGAAGTGATATCCCATTTGAGAATGCTTTAAAGTTTTGCCAATTCTGAGAGTAAACTGAGCCTCTCCAATTGGTATGGAGCCAAACAACCTGAGGTCGTGGAGGTGTCCACCAATTCCCAGCTCACCTGGGACGGATCTGAGGACCCCCTTTTGTGTGGTGGAGAGACAGGCTTTTTGCCACTCTGGCGCACCAGGCTGTCCTGGATGAAATGGGGAGGAGGGACAATCAGAGATATTTTCTGACAGATGACTGCACAGGATACCAGAAAAGAACATTTCCTTGAACATGATTAAACTCACCATCTCTCTTTGACTAAAGAATTAACGTCTTCTAGAATTGAGAATAGGGAACCAAATTCAAGAACCACAGAGGTAGCTGATAAATGTTTGAAGCAGACTGGGTAGGTCTACATGATGCTTCAGAGAGGAGTTTCTCTATAGAGCTCCTCAGCCACTCAACCTCAGCCAATGGCTGCCATGTGGAGATGTGGGACCAATGTTAACTGGCCTTATTTTTCTACAAGTCCACATGTCTCATAACACCCATCAGATGTTAAGATATTCAACTTCAAATTTGACTTTTCCTAAGACTTGGTGGACCAAACATAGCTTATTAATATATTAGAATTATACATATAAATTTTTTCAAACTGACATATAACAACACTGAAATTAGCATAACCTCCTTTCCTTTTTGTCTGCTTCCACAGGTGAAATAAAAATAAAGAGTAAGGATATTCAAAAGCTAACTGTGATAGAAAATTTATTAATGAGAGCATGCAATATCAGCCTGTTGTCATTCGCAAAGACTTAGACGATGATGTCATTGATGGCTACCCAGCACAAAAGGGGACTAACATTATCCTGGATCTTGGAAGAATGCATAGACTCTAGTTTTTCCCAAAGCCTAATGAATTTACTCTTGAAAATTTTGCCAAGAATGTAAGAGTCCTTCCTTAAAACGGAGTGTACAACCCATGAGAGCATCAACTGTTAAATCCCCTCTGTCTATTTACTCATCCCCTCCAGCCTCACCAGGAGAGAACACATTTCCCCTGGCTAGAACATGCCCATCAGTTCTGTCCTCAAGCCAAGGAGGCTGGCTCTCCAGCTCTTGGAAATGTCCTCATGGAGGGCACATGAGAGATCAAAGTGTGAACAATTCAGGCCTTTAATATGCCTAAAATGAGGTGAAGTTTGTTTAACCAACCCACTTTTCCACTTAAACTTATCACTTTGCCATCATGTAGATTCAGCTGTAGCATCATCCATGATGATTAGATGGAAATCAAATGAGAAGAAATGATTTGGTTTTTGCAGTCTGCCTTTGGTTCTCCAAATGGCCCCACAAGTACTAGTCTCTATTCTAAACATGACTTGGTACTTAGAAGAACTCCCACCTTGTTCTTAACTGAGGTGTACTGGAGATTCTGCCTCTGTTATGTCAAATTCTAGGCAATTTAAAAAATAATCTGAATTACCCATATAGTTTCCTCTGTGCCACCTTTTCCATTGCCATATGGGGAAGAGATATGATCTAAGTTAAACCAGTTCTCTAACTCGTTCTGCTTCTATATAAGCAACCCATGCCTTGTTGCCAATTGGTCTAAAATAACTAAGCATCTATTAGGTGCCAGACACTGACTCCAAATGGGGACAAGACAGAGAGGTGTGTCCCTTTAAATATTTGTATAACAAAATATATTTAGATTCTTGGCATTAATAGGACAGGAATCCACACTTTGGCCTAAATTTGTCCTTGTCATCATATGGCCTGGCACAACAGTCTTTGCCTCAGTGACTGGCAGAACAGCAGTAAAGATGTGGCCTTCCCACAGAGCTAGCTGAGTACTTTACATGAAAATGTAACTGGGAATTATCGAGGTTGTGTCTGTATCACAAAGTGTGAATCAAACTGGAAGGAGAAAGAGTCTTCCCTGAGTCATAGTCATTCCTGTCTGTGAAGCAGCAGTATGGCCAAATCACTAAAACCGAGCATTCTGACCGACAGCGTTCTCAGGGTGAATCAAACGGAGATGCATGACTCTGGCCTTTACTACTCTGTCTGATCTCTTTCCCAGGTTCCTTACAGGTACTTTCAGCCATTTGGCTTTGGGCCCCGGGCCTGTGCGGGAAAGTACATCGCCATGGTGATGATGAAGGTCATCCTGGTCACCCTTCTGAGACGCTTCCACGTGCAGACTTTGCAAGGTCGGTGTGTTGAGAAGATGCAGAAGAAAAATGACTTATCCTTGCATCCAGACGAGACCAGCGACCGCTTGGAAATGATTTTCACCCCAAGAAATTCAGACAAGTGCCTCGAGCGCTAAAGAAGTTTGGCCAGTCCCTGCCCCGGAGCACTGCTCAACAGTATTCCACATGGGGACCACCCATCTTTTCCAGGTGGTCCTCCTCACAAGAACAACCATGGCCTGTGCCGTTTTATAGGCTTACCTCCTGTGGGTCGTCAGCTAGCCGGGAGACATGGTTCGTCTGACCAGATCCAAACCAGACACCAGTCTGCAAGAGAAAATAGAGGCCAAGAGTTTGTACAGGAAACTGCAGCCCTGAAGACTCAATTCCACAAAACATGCTTTGAAAAAGACAAGCCACCAGCAAAACTCACCCCAGCTCCTCACTGTTCTGCACTGAACTGGGAGCTTTTTAACATCTGGGGCAGAAGCACTCAATTTGATTACAAAGGCCAGGCCAACATCTGCGTACCTCAGATCAAACATATCTCCTAGTGTGAATAAAACAGTTTCATTTGCCTTTTGGAGGGGTGGGGACTACAACATCCATACCCTTAGAGAAATGCTTATAAATTTAGCATTTGACTTTTCCTATGAGCTACATTCAATTAACTCTTGTATATCCACATGTGATTTATCTGCTGCAAAATTTAAATGAAAGACTGTCCTTTTCTGATTGCTCAATTCATGCCTCAGTCAGATCACATATGTCCTATAAGAAAAAAAATTCATGTGATGTGCTTCAAATTCAAATAAAATTTCTTTTGTCATGTCTGCATTGTTGTTTAGCTCCAGGAATACATTAACCAGTAACTTCAGGTAATGACACCTATTAACTTTTATCACAGCTTCTGTGATTTTCAGGAAGGGGAAGTCTCTAATCTATATGTAAAGCTACAACCTAGTGAGTTCTCATTTCTAAGGTGTGCTCCTCATGTACCAATATCCTTCTCCCTTAACATTTCTACCCTCTTTCTTTCCATCACCCCAAAACCAAAGAGCAACATTTCAGCAGAGAATGTGGTCAGGTTAGAACTCCTGCAATCACATTTTATCCCAACTTAGATTTAACAGGTACCTTAGAGATTTAAACTTTATGTAGTTTATCTAATCACTACATGTAGCCAGGCATAAAATGCACACCTCAGAATCAGCTCTTAAGAGAAAATCAAATAGATGAGTGAATACTCCAAATACCAGTTTCCTTCTATTATATCACCAATCTGAATGTGTGTACTGAAGGCCATTAAAAATTGAAAAATTAAATTAATTTACAAAGTTGTAAATGTTGGCCATTGAGTCAACTTGAATATTCTTTATTATGCTATTTGTCAGAGCTCTTTTCTTTCTTTTGGAATCCTGGCCCATCACATCATGTGGCCCATCACATCATGTGGAATCCTACCATCTTCCATTCTTACTCTCAGACCAGTACTGAATCAACACTCTGGGTCATTCCAGCGGGCCCAGAATCCAGGTAAAAGGGAGAGATATCACAACTAGTCAGGGATGGCAGTAGAAAAGAAGGAAATATTAACACTTTGTTGTACACCTGAATCTAACACATGTTGTGAATCAACTATACTTCAAAAAATAAAACGTAGAAAATACTTGAACTTGGAACTATCTGGATCATCTATATGGCCTAAACATATGTGGAGAAAGGCCTGTGTACCTGGATATGTCTGTAGTCAAGTCTAGACAAGCATCCAAATAACTCAGATCTCCAAAGGAAAGGGCAGGATTTTAACTCTTAATGTTTCCAGCATAATTCACTAGATGATTACAAATGCACAGTTTACTGTGATTAGAGCTCTACAGTAGAGAAAACCAGACTTTGGATCAGTATACTGCTGCTGCTGCTGCTGCTGCTAAGCCGCATCAGTCGTTTCCAACTCTTCGTGACCCCACAGACTGCAGCCCACCAGGTTCCTCCGTCCATGGGATTTTCCAGGCAAGAGTAGGGGAGTGGGTTGTCATTGGCTTCTCCAGATCAGTATACTATACCCATCCATATCCTTTGAAATCTACTATACTTACTGTGTATATATGGAGCCAATGCCATCATCTACAGTCAAACTGAAATGCAGGAGGATATAATGTATATAGATGATGCAGATATAAAAATATGCACAGGGAAACAGGGTGGGGTGGGGACCAGAGAAGGACAGGAAGAGAAAGTGCTGGTTTCCATGCACATCCTTAGAAAAGTTCCTTAGCAAGTTCAATACATTTGCTTAGAGAGTTCTAAGCAAACTCTCCCAAAATCAAATTATCTGGGTAATTATTCAACCTGAAGCTCTCTTTTTCCTGTATTGACAAGTCCCATATGTTTGCATATGGACCTAAAGAATTTGGAAGGTCACTGACTTTTCAGTGGGCTGATGAACACGTATATGAAAATCTTGTTTTCAGAATTTTGCTTCCTTGCTAAATACTTAATTGTGACTCTGAATGTGCTATAGATTCTGCTTTCACCAACTCTCAAAGGAACTGGGATGTATAAATTATTAGTGAAATGCATACATATAAGGGCTCTATCATTTTCAAAGTATGAGGAAAATAGTAGTCTCCTATCTTTGGAAGTTCCAGACATCTCCTTCTGCCTTCATTGACCTATTACTCTTCCCTCTCCCAAGTGGAAAATCATCTCATTCAGAAAGGCCCCACATAATGGGAAATGCCAACCGGAGGCTGTCACTTTTTATTTCTAAGCAGCACCTCTCCCAGCTCACCATGCTAATATTCCATAGAAGTTTGTGGCACCGGCCCACTGGAAAGAATACTAGCTGGGGCCTCCTCAACCTCATGTATTACTGTGTCTCTTGGACTGAATCCCTCATTGGTACCTCAGAAAGACTGACTAAATTAAAGCTTGTCAAACTGACATGAAAGGAACTGGTGTCCTTTCAGTTGGGTTTATCAAAGTTTTAAGCTCTTCAATTATGAGACATGGAAGCTGAGCCTGCGGTCCAGGTCATTTTTTAAGTTCCTGTCAGCTACAAATCTATAAATAAAGAAGTGATAGTGCCTTGAATCTGGGCTCAGCATTTTCTTAAATGTACACTTTGGGGGCTTCCCTGGTGGCTCAGACAGTAAAGAATCTGCCTGCAATGCTGGAGACTCAGGTTCAATTCCTGGGTCAGGAAGATACCCTGGAGAAGTGAATGGCTACCCACTCCAGTATTATTACCTGGAAAATTGAAAAAAAAAATCCCATGGACAGAGGAGTCTGGCAGGCTACAGTCCATGAGATCGCAAAGAGTCTGACACAACTGAGCAACTAACACTTCTAACTAATCTATGCATTGGTCAAACATTTTTCAGTCTTCTCATCAATAAATCCCTCAGAATGGTGATGTGGCAATTACAGATTAAGGTCTGGAGAAAACATTTTTTAGACAGACGAACAGCAAATAAGAAAGCCTTGGTAGGGGAATGAAGCTTGGTGTGTTTGGGGGCTCACAGGTGGTCAAGTTGCAGTGTCATGATCAGAAAGCATGAAACAAGGTGAAATTGATGAGGTAGATAGATGGTATGGAATTGTGTTCCTCCAAAATTCATGTGTTGAAGCTCTAAACATAAATGTGATTATTTGGAGACAGGTTATTTACAGAAGTAATTAAGTTTAAGTGAAGTCATAAGGCTGGGAAGAGTAGGACATAACAGGTTAAGTGTCCTTTTAAGACAAGTCAGTAGAGAGTGCTTTAGTCACTTGAGGATGCAGTTGGAAGGCAGCTGTCTGCATGCCAAGAAGAGATCCCTCACCAAGAACTGAAATGGCCAGACCTCTATCTGAGACTTCTAGTCTCCATAACCATAAGAAAATTCATTTCTGTGTTTTTATTGCTACACAGGCTGTAGTATTGGCTTGTGGTAGATTGAGCTAAGACAGTAGACCCTACTGGGCCACAAGGACCACAGTAGGAAGCTGAGTTTTAAGAGAGTTGTGCTGAGTCCAGGGCTTCACAGCTTACATAAGTCAGCTGTTCAGGTTTCAGGAATTTTGTGAGCTGTTAACTGTCAAGTTCAAAGCTAAATGTTGTCTATAATAATAGGAATATTTGCAGCAAGGAAATTGGCAAATACTATAATTCAAAGTTCTTCTCTCTCTTCCCAAAACCCCCTTCTAAGAGAACCAGTTGGTAACTATTCAGAACACTAATGAGGTATGTGCAATTTAAGTTCAATCATTTGTCACTGGAGAGTTTAAGCAGGATAATGAGTTGACCTAATTTATATTTTGAAATAATCACACTGGCCACTGTCTGAAGAATGGTTCCTGGGGCATGAAAGAGTAGGCCAGGGGATTCAAGAAAAAAGACTTGAATCCAGATCTTCTGACCCAAAAGGCCAGTAATCACTTTACTGTCACAACAGTACAGTACAGTACAGTACAGTACTTTAGTATTCCCTTTAGTACTCCCTTCCTGAGCCTATAGAACCTTATAGAAAATATGCTTCTTTAATCTTTTGCTCAGGCACCCAATTTCCTAAAACTTCAATCAGAAACCAGCACTCCTCTTCACCCCAAATTACCATCAGGATCAGGCTTTATAGATGAGACCCTCAAATGAATCAGAGTCTCAAAGACTCTCAGAGAAGGAGGGCCTAGGGAGGACAGTAGCCATACGGCCCCCACCCCAGTACCAAACAGGGGTAGAGCGTGACCAGGGAACTAGACGTGACCAACACCTCTGTAGCTGGATTTCTAGAGTGGTCAGCCAACTCATTCATGTCAAGATACCGTTGGATTAAACAAACTAAACCATGCCATGGCACCTTCATTTCCTGAGTACTGTCTTAGTGTGCCAGCAGAGGCAGCTGGCCTGGGTTTGAATTCCCACTCCACCACATGACCTCACAGCATGACCCTAGGTGCCTGGTACCTCAGTTTCCACACTGATAACTCAGTTTTCACACTGGTGACTCAGTTTTCACACCTGGGACCTCAGTTTCCACATTTCTAAAATAGGGGTGGTGATAGGTTTGACTGTCTTAAATTTGGATCCACATCCCACACAGAGTTAGCAGCAGATAAGGGTTTGCTTCTGTTATGTCTGTGTACCAGACACTTTAATCTTCACATCCATTGTAAGACATGGACTCAGGGAAGAAGCCATGTCAATGAGACCACATGCTCAGGAAATGCAGAGGTAGATCTGAACCCCAGGCTCATATGGTTCCAAAAGCTCAACATCTAAAGCTTCCTGACAAAGAGAGGGAAAACTCTCTCCAAGAAACCAGGAAACAAGGAAGATGACCCAAGTAAAATCATTTAAGTGCAAAGAAAAATGTAAGACTTTGGAATAAGCAAAGGCGATTACTGAATAGCCTTTTAATGGGATGGTGGAGTCTTCTCTGATTTTATGGGGGCTCCATGCCTTTCAATGCCTTTGAGTTATTTTACAACTCTGAAAATTAAAGGGATAGCAATACAAAGATATCCCATTAACTCTACTACTGTGGGTAAGAATTCCTTAGAAGAAATGGAGTAGCCCCAACAGTCAACACAAGAGTTCGAAATGCACTGCTTGGGTGCAATCCCTACAACAGAATAATCTCGGTTTGCTTCCAAGGCAAACTATTCCATATCACAGTAATCCAAGTGCTGTGGATAATTAGTATGCCCCAACTACTAATGCCAAAGAAGCTGAAGCTGAACTGTTCTATGAAGACCTACAAGACTTTCTAGAACTAACATAAAAAAAAAAAAAAAGACTTCCTTTTCATCATAGGAGACTGGAATGCAAAAGTAGGAAGTCAAGAGATACCTGGAGCAACAAGCAAATTTGGCCTTGGAGTACAAAATGAAGCAGGATAAAGGCTAACAGAGTTTTGCTGAGAGAATGCACGGGTCATAGCAAACACCCTCTTCCAACAACACAAGAGAAGACTCTACACATGGACATCACCAGATGGTCAACACCAAAATCAGATTGATTATATTCTTTGCAGCCAAAGATGGAGAATCTCTATACAGTCAGAAAAACAAGACTGGGAAGCGACTGTGGCTCAGATCATGAACTCCTTATTGCCAAATTCAGACTGAAATTGAAGAGAGCAGGGAAAACCACTAGACCATTCAGGTATGACCTAAATCAGATCCCTTACAATTATACAGTGGAAGTGAGAAATAGATTCAAGGGATTAGATCTGACAGACAGAGTGCCTGATGAACTATGATCAAAGGTTTGTGACACTGTACAGGAAACAGGGAGCAACACCATCCCCAAGAAAAAGAAATGCAAAAACGCAAAATGGCTGTCTGAGGAGGCCTTACAAATAGCTGTGAAAAGAAGAAAAGGGAAAACCAAAGGAGAAAAGGAAAGATACACCCATTTGAATTCAGAATTCCAAAGAAAAGCAAGGAGAGGTAAGAAAGCCTTCCTCAGTGATCAGTGCAAAGAAATAGAGGAAAACAATAGATTGCGGAGGACTAGAGATCTCTTCAAGATAATTAGAGATACTAAGGGAACATTTTATGCAAAGATGGGCTCAATAAAGGACAGAAATGGTATGGACCTAACAGAAGCAGAAGATATTAAGAAATCGTGGCAAGAAAATACAGAAGAACTAGACAAAAAAGGTCTTAATGACCTGTATAATGACGATGGTGTGATCAGTCACCTAGAGCCAGACATCCCGGAGTACTAAATCAAGTGGACCTTAGGAAGCATTACTAAGAGCACAACTAGTGAATTTCAGCTGAGCTATTACAAATCCTAAATGATGATGCTATTAAAGTGCTGCACTCATTATGCCAGCAAATTTGGAAAACTCAGCAGTGGCCACAGGACTGGAAAAGGTCAGTTTTCATTCCAATCCCAAAGAAAGGCAATGCCAAAGAATGTTCAGACTACCGCACAACTGCAATCATTACACATGCTGGCAAAGTAATGCTCAAAATCCTTCAAGCTAGGCTTCAATAGTATGTGAACCAAGAACTTCCAGGCGTACAAGCTGAATTTATAAAAGGCAGGGGAAACAGAGATCAAATTACCAACATCTTCTGGATATAGAAAAAGCAAGGGAATTCCAGGAAAACATCTACTTCTTCTACTTCATTGACTATGCTAAAGCCTGTGACTGTGCAGATCACAATAAACTGTGAGAAATTCTTAAAGAGATGGTGAAACCAGACCACCTTACCTGCCTCCTGAGAAACCTGTATGCAAGTCAAGAAACAACAGTCACAACCAGACATGGAACAACCAACTGGTTCAAAATTGAGAGAAGAGGACATCAAGGCTGTATATTGTCACCCTGCTTATTTAACTTTTATGCAGAGTACATCCAGCAAAATGTCAGGCTGGATGAAGCTCCAGCTAGAATCAAGATTGCCAGGAGAATATCAATAACCTTAAATATGCAGATGACACCACCCTAATGTCAGAAAGCGAAGAGGAACTGAAAAGCCTCTCAATCAAGGTGAAAGAGGAGAGTGAAAAAGCTGGTTTAAAACTCAACATTCAAAAAACAAAAATCATGGTATCCAGTCCCATCACCTCATGGCAAATAGATGGGGAAAAAATGGCAACAGTGACAGACTTTATTTTTTGGGGCTCCAAAATCACTTGGATGGTGACTACAGCCATGAAATTAAAATACACTTGCTCCTTGGAGAAAAGCTATTGTTTTTCCAGTAGTCATGTATGGATGTGAGAGTTGGACTATAAAAAAAGCTGAGTACCAAGGAATTGGTGCTTTTGAACTGTGGTGTTGGAGAAGACTCTTGAGAGTTCCTTGGACTACAAGGAGATCCAACCAGTCCAACCTAAAGGAGACCAGTCCTGGGTGTTCATTGGAAGGACTGATGCTGAAGCTAAAACTCCAATACTTTGGCCACCTGATGTGAACAGCTGACTCACTGGAAAAGACCCTGACGCTGGGAAAGATTGAAGGCAGAAAGAGAAGGGGACATGAGAGGATGAAATGGTTGGATGGCATCACCAACTCAGTGGACATGATTTTGAGTAAACTCCAGGAGTTGGTGATGGACAGGGAGGTCTGATGTCCATGGGGTCACAAAGAGTCAGACACGACTGACTGACTGAAGTGAACTGAACTGAATTTGAGAGTCCCTTGGAGAGCAAGAAGATCAAACCAGTCAGTCCTAAAGGAAATCAACCCTGAATATTCATTAGAAGGACTGAAGCTCCAATATTTTGGCCACCTGATGTGAACAGCCAACTCATTGGAAAAGACTCTGATGCTGAGAAAGATTGAGGGCAGGTGGAGAAGGGGGCGACAGAGGATGAGATGGTTGGATGGCATCACTGACTCAATGGACATGAGTTTGAGCAAACTCAGGAGTTGGTGATGGACAAGAAGTCTGGTGTGCTACAGTCCACGTGGTCAAAAAGAGTCAGACACAACTGAGCAGCTGAACAACAACAAATACAAAGAATTCTTCTCCAAAGACAAGCAAATTCTGGAACCCCCTAAAAATAATAATAAATCAAGTTTCAAGTCCATATATAAACTTACTTCAACATCACTTTACCTCATAGAAAATTGTGATCATTTGACTTCTCCTTTGAACAAGTATAATATCATTTCAGTGTTCTCACCCAATCAGAGTTAGATAAAAATCTTTAACAAGTGTTCATTTTATGTTTTTGTGAGAATTATGATTTTACTTTTTAAAAAAATCCTCTAACACAGAGAAGAGGACAGGTTTAGATTTGTGTCCTAGGGTCTTGTGAAGAAGAAAAAGGTCCACTCTCTGCCATAAATACAGTATTTTATTAAACACCAGCAGACCATCTTTGGATTCAACCACAAATGTTTTTACTTTATGAAAGTCTGTATTTTTTAAAACGGCATAAAGTTCAGCCTACAGCCATATCTCTTTTAAATACTTTCTAGATGTTGTCCTTATAAGTTATTTTTATATGGTGCTACAATTCCAATCAAAGTTGTCCACAGTCTGAGAAACATCTACCCTGGACAAGAATATTATTAAATATATCAGTGATTATGTTGAGGCTTTCCTTTGGAAAACAACTTGTATATTACAGCTAGAGGGTATTTCCTGGGCTATTATGCTCCTTTGTTGCTATTGTTGTTCAGTTGCTCAGTTGTGTCCGGCTCTGCGACCCCATGGACTGCAACATGTCAGGGATTATGCTCCTAAAAATCTCTTAATCAAGAACAAAGAATAAAGAAGTTGGATATGGGTGTTAGCACTGGATTGTGGCCCCAGATGAAATGTCTAGAAATATGAACAGTGGTTGTCTTGAAACAAATTGAAATACTCTGAAGAATCAGGAATGAGGAGGTGAAGAAGTTATTGACCCTGCATCAAACCGCAGAGGGTTGGCTCAGCTCACTTGAACATTTCAACAGAAGCCCTGACTGAGACTGTCATTGTTCAGCTGCTAAGTTGTGTCCAAGCCTTTGGCCACTCCATGGTCTGCCACACGCCTGGCCTTCCTGTCCTTCACTAGCTCCTGGAGTTTGACAAAGGCTGCCTGAGTATAACACAGGAAATTAAATTATTTGGCAACCAACTTATCCTCAGAGGTCTTGGATAGACTTGGGAAAAGTATACATTTTTCCAATTATTTGTTCCACATAATTTTCAAGTGATTCTCTTACTTTTTCTTGAATTAACATAGCCAGAGGGTGACTCTAAAATTACACTGTAGTTTATGTTCTTCTAGAAGATTCTGTTTGAATTATTTCCCTGAACCTCAAGTTCATTATATTCGACAATATAATGAAAATGTTTATTAATGTCTGTCAAGACCAAGGGTTTGTACTAACTACAGGTCTTCCACGCTTCAGGGGGCTGATTACTTCCTCCCAGGGTACTGGCTGTGGCACCTAGGTTATATCTGTATTGTGGTTACTTGTTTATAAAACTTGGCCGGTGTCTATGAATTTGCTGCCTTACAATGACAAAATAGGTGTCCCTGGTGCTGTGTTGAGTAAGGTTCCCACCTGAGGCTCATCTACAGATGCTGGGACCAGTGATGCTCCATCCTGTGCTGCAGCTCCTGGCTCCTCAAATCCCTTACCACAGAGCAGTCACATTTGTGTGAAACATCTCTGATACTTATGATCCCAGTGATTTTGCCAGACTCAATGTTGAGATGACTCAACATTGAGGTATATGATTCAGTTTAGCCCAAGGGTCTGCCACTTCTGAGAGGAGGAGACAAGAACACCGGGTAACTGTGCCAAGGACAACAGGGATGCATGGGCACTTCCTCTGTGACAAAAAATGAGCCCCATCAGAGGATCAAAAGTTCTTGCCAGATGTTGCCCAGGTGATTTAGTGAATGAAGCCACAAGCCCGCGTGCCTTTATAACCCCCCAAGACACCATCACCAAGTAGCTGTGATTACCTTGCACCACCCTTGCTGTTGTTGCTCAGTCATGTCCAAGTCTTGGCAACCCCATGGACTGTGGCCCGTCAGGCTCCTCTGTCTATGGGGTTTCCCAGGCAAGAACACTAGAGTGGGTTGCCATTTCCTTCTCCAAGGGATCTTTCCAATCAAAGAATCAAAACCACATCTCCTGCATTGCAGGTGGATTCTTTACCACTGAGCCACCTGGCACTAGTTGCCCTTTATCCTGAGGAAATGATCCACCATCCCTACTGGATGCCTGAAAATATGGATAGTACTGAACCCTAAATGTGCAATATACTTTCTATATATACATATATACATGTGGTAAAGATTAATTTATAAATTAGGCACAGTCAGAGATTAACAATGATTAATAAGAAAATAGAACAGCTTTAATATTCTGTAATAAGAGTTATGTGAATGTGGTCTGTTTGTCTCCCTCAAAGTATGCTGTACAGATTTAATGCCTTTTCCATCTTAACTAAGCACCTACCACACTGCAGACATGTGAGTAACAGAATGCTTGGTAAACACCACATTGTGCAAGGGTTTGTTATTACATCAGACTCCATCTTCAGTGCCAAACAAAATCCTGCATAAGCTCTTGGTTTCTGCTGCTTCTCTCTTTCCACATCCCAAGTTAGGTCTTTCAAGAGCTAGAAAGCAGGTCAGCCTGAATGCTAAGAAATACAACCCAGTTTACTTTCTGAGTCGTAAGATTCCAAGTCTCGGTTCCTGTGGGCCTGGAGACCTCATACAAAGGTTCTGAGGCTGGGTGAAGGATCAGGAAGAATAGGTAGCATTTGGTAAAGTTGTCCTGCCACGGGAGGATGCAGGTCAGCAGCTCAGAGACAGCACATGGAAGGTGGGGATGAGGTTTGGAGTGAGAAACTGTGGTCTGGGAAGGGAAACTGATGAAGGGACATCTTTAACGGGACTTACACGTGCCTGATTTTGCAAATGTGGAAACAGATCCAGAGAGGATACTTGCTGTTCTGGTAGGTGGTCCTCCTGGAACTAGAACCCAGGTTGCCAACTTCTCTTCCAATGCTTTTACAATAGGTCTTTAGCTCTCCATGCTGCCTCCACCCTAGTCAAGTGACCACACAGAATAGATTTGCCAGGACAGCAAGAAATTTCAACAGTCTTTGCTAAGACATTTTGATTTGTCAGAGCACAGGTCCAAGTTGGAGGTTTGGGTAATACACCACCCTCTCAATTGGCAGAAGAGCCAAGAACTGGACCCAGGCCTCACTTGCAACAAGCTAGGAGAAAGCCCTGCTATCCCCACATCTGCCAGTAGGGGGCACACACGGAGAAGGTTTATTAGCTGTGCAGTCTGGCCGCTGCCAGCAGAGGGGAGGGCCGCTTGCCTTGGTTTCCAGCCAGGGACCAGCAGTAAAAAGCCACTATGATTGGTTTCACTGTCTAGCAAAATGAAAATACTCACAGATGCTCATTTGTTCTATCATTTCAGATTCCTTAGTGCTGAAGCTGACTAGCTCCAGACAGGGCACTTGAATATAAATCATCATCAGGATGCAAAAGAGCTATGGCCTTAAAGTTATTCTCACACTTGGTTTCCACATCTGAAAGTAAAAGGAACCATAGTGCCCCCTGTGTGGCTATTGAGGGGCACAGATTATCATTTGCTTATCACATAGTAAGTACGCACTGTGTACTATTGGCCAGCAGTTGAAAGTGATTTTACTTTATTAACATATCCCTTAAGTAAATATTTATTGAGCACCTACTATGTATAAGACTTGGGAGATAGAATAATGAATATCACACTTCATTCTTCATATCACAATTATTATTTTTCATGCTTTATATATTTTTATATTTTTTCTTAATAACAGCAATTCTATAATCTCTGGTTTCTTTTGCTGTCCTTGTTATAAGGAAGCTCAGCACTAAATATGAAGGCCCAGCTTGGCTGCTCTTTTGTCCATTATGACCAGCAGATTCCTGTTCTTCTTTTCTAGTTGCTTGTCATATTCTACTGATGTTTATATACCGTATACTTCTTTGACCTCCCTTCTCATCCACAGCTATGGACTACTGCCTTGCTGACAGGAAGCACTGGTCAGAGACTGGAACACTTCAGGGAAAGGAGGGTGACTGCCAGAAAAAAAAAAAACCCAAACACACATATTTACAGGTAAGGAAATGACTAAATTGGCCTGAGGGGAAAGAGGATGAAGTAGAAACAGTAGTAAACAAAACAGCTCTGAGAAAGACAGGACTGGTGCTCTGAGGCAGAAAGAGAAATATGGGTGAAAATAAAAATCCTTCCCAGAGCAGCTCCCAGTGAGGGCAGAGAAGAAAAAGGAGAGGAGGTGGTGGAGGTGAGCCCTAAAAAGCACAGGTTAGGGGAGAAGTGCTTTGTATCCATTTCAGGGATGAAGGAAGACAGGGAAGACAACTAGAAATAGGTTTCCCATCAAGGAACAAAGAAGAGCAGGGAGTAGAAATCACTGCCCATGAGGGGAGAATTACCCAGTTATCTGAAGGGAGACGTTCCTGGGGTCACTGGTTGCTGATCTGATCTCAGGTCCCCCTGTGATTGTCAGGTGGCCTCGGTCCTGATGTTCACACACCTCCATGAACCAGGATGGATATAAGGAGCTAGTGAACATATGTGTTCAAACACTGCAGTGCTCAGCACACATCAAGGGGGCTGCAGATGGGCCAGCATACTTGACCTGAAAGAAGAAAAGGGAAAAAGAAAACATGCTGATTGTAGCAATGGAGAAGTAGGCTATGCAGCTGTTAAGAAAATATCTTAGCCAAACAATTCACAACTTTTCTCTTAAAAGCTAAGTCGACTCCACAAAATATGTACCTCTGTGTGCCAAAAGGTATATGCTGGAACCATAAATTGGAAACTACCAAAGTGTCTATCAATCAGAAAATGGAAAAAAGATTGTATTTTCACACAGAAATGAGAATGAACCAACTGCAGCTATATACAATACAGATGAATCTCTTCAACAGAATATTGAATGAAAGTAGCTAGACACAAAAGAATGCAGACCATATGACTGCTTTCACATAAGGATCAGAGGCAGGTTGCACTATGGTGTTACCAGCTTGGGTGGTGGTCACCCTTGGGGTACTGATTGGCACACCGCATCAGCTAGTTTCTGGGGTGCCAGTCATGTTCTGTTTCTTGATTGACTGCTTACAAGCATATACATTTGCTTCATGAAAATTCACTGAACTGTGCATATTTCTACAAGTTTTATGTTAGATTTCAATACAAAGTAAAAACAAAAACACAAGCAGTTATGAGGGTCTTGACACTGGGTCTCAAGAAGGGCAGTGGGTCATATGGTGCCTACCCCAGTAGGTAGAGAGCAACCAGGGAGTGAGGCATGACCACCAATTCCATAGCTGGTATTATAGGGTAGTTGGCCAACTCACTCACATCAAGATGTGGTTAAAGAAACTAAGCAGTTCCGTGGCATCTGCATTTCCTGAGTGCTGGCTGAGTGTGACAGCAGAGCCAGCTGGCCTGGGTTTGAATTCCAGCTCCATCACATGACCCCACAGCATGACTCTGGGTCAGTGTCTTAAACACCCAGTGTCTCAGTTCCACATCTCAAATAAGGGTAGTGATAGGTTTGATAACATTAAATTTGGATCCACATCCCACACAGAGTAAGCTGCAGGTAATGGTTTGTTTCTGTTTACATCTGTGTGCCAGGCATTTTAAATCCTCACATCCACTGTAACACATGGACTCAGGGAAGGAGTGATTTCGGTGAGGCCACAGGCCCAGGAAATATATAATAGAGATCTGAATCCCAGGCTTACCTAGCCTTCCTGACAAAGAGGGAAAACTCTCTCCTAGAAACCAAGAAATGGAAAAGATAAACAAGAAAATCTTTCAAGGGTGAGGAAACATGTTAGACTTTGGAACAAGCAAAAAAGATTACTGGATAGCCTTCCAATGAGATGCTGGAGTCATCTCATTATCTGATTCTGAGAGCTTTGTGCCTTCCATTGCCTTTTGAGCTATTTTGTTGCTGTTGTTTAGTTGCTCAGTTGTGTCTGACTCTTTGCAACCCCATGGACTACAGCCCTCCAGGCTCCTCTATCCATGAGATTTTCCAGGCAAGTATACTGGAGTGGGTTTCCAGGCCCTTCTTCAGGGGACCTTCCCAACCCAAGGATCAAACAAACATCTCTACATCTCCTGCATTATAGGTGGATTCTTTCCACTGAGCTACCTGGGAAACCCCTCTGAAAATTGTAAATAAGGGACAGCAATACAAAGAATTCTTCTCTAAAGACAAGTAAATAAATTCTGGAACCCCCTAAAAACAATAATAAAGTAAGATCCAAATCCATAAATAAAATTATGTCAACATTCCTTTATACCATACAAACTTGTGGTTTTTTGACTTCTTTGAAAGTTATATCTTACCAGTGCCTCATTCAATTAGTGAGTTAAATAAGATATTTGACATGTATTTATTTTATGTTTGCATGAGAAGCATGATTTTATTCTTTTTTAAATCCTCAACACATGGGAAGAAAACAGGTTCAAATCTGTGGCCCTGGGGCTTCCTGAGGAAGGTCTAGTCCTTGCCCTACTGAAATCTGCTGGCAGGAGCCCAGGTGGCCCTAATGCTGAAGGCATCAGGCCAAAGCCCCAGGTTTGGCCTATGCTCTGCTTCCTGCCCAGGACTGGCAAGGACTGTCAAGTCTGGCTGGACCTTAAAAGGAACTCTTGCCAACCTGAAAGCAATTAACCATGAGTAGGGAAGGATGCTACAATAGCAAAGCCAGGGCTGTGGACACCCAGTCTGCCTACTGTTTCAAGGGCATGCAAAAAAAGAAAAGAAAAAAAAAAGAGTCTAAGCCAGCAACATTAAGACTAGATCTCTTTTTTAAATGAATTTATTTATTTTAATTGGAGACTAATTACTTTACAATATTGTAGTGGCTTTCACCATACATCAACACAAATCAGCCACTGGTGTACATGTGTCCCCCATCCTAAAACCCCCTCCCACCTCCCTCCCCATCCCACCCCTCAGGGTCATCCCAGTGCACCGGCACTGAGCACCCTGTCTCATGTGTCAAACCTGGACTGGCAATCTGTTTCACATATGGTAATATACATGTTTCAGTGCTATTATCTCAAATCATCCCACCCTTGCCTTCTCCCACAGAGTCCAATAGCCTGTTCTTTACATCTGTGTCTCTTTTGCTATCTCAAATATAAGGTCATCATTACCATCTTTCTAAATTTCATAAATATGTGTTTAATAAACTGCATTGGTGTTTTTCTTTCTGACTTACTTCACTCTCTATAAAAGGCTCCAGTTTCATCCACCTCATTAGAATTGATTCAAATGCATTCTTTTTAATAGCTGAGTAATATTCCATTGTATATATGTACCACAGCTTTCTTATCCATTCATCTGCCGATAGACATCTAGGTTGCTTCCATGTCCTGGCTATTGTAAACAGTGCTGCGATGAACACTGGAGTACATGTGCCTCTTTCAATTCTGGTTTCCTCGGTGTGTATGCCCAGTAGTGGGATTGCTGGGTCATATGGCAGTTCTATTCCAGTTTTTTAAGGAATCTCCACACTGTTCTCCATAGTGGCTGTACTAGTTTGCATTCCCACCAACAGTGTAAAAGGGTTCCCTTTTCTCCAGAACCTTCTCCAGCATTAATTGATTGTAGACATTTTGATAGCAGCCATTCTGACTGGCATGAGATGGTACCTCATTGTGGTTTTGATTTGCATTTCTCTGATAATGAGTGATATTGAGCATCCTTTCATGTGCTTGTTAGCCATCTGTATGTCTTCTTTGGAGAAATGTCTGTTTAGTTCTTTGGCCCATTGTTGACTGGGTCATTTATCTTTCTGTAACTGAGCTGCATGAGCTGCTTCTATATTTTTGAGATTAATTCTTTGTCAGTTGCTTTGTTTGCTATTATTTTCTTCCATTCTAAAGGCTGTCTTTTCACCTTACTGATAGTTTCCTTCATTGTGCAAAAGCTTTTACGTTTAATTAGGTCCCATTTGTTTATTTTTGCTTTTATTTTCATTACTCTGGGAGGTGGGTCATAGAGGATCCTGCTGTGATTTATGTTAGACTGGTTTACCTATGTTTTCCTCTAGGAGTTTTATAGTTTCTGGTCTTACATTTAGATCTTTAATCCATTTGAGTTTATTTTTGTGTATGGTGTTAGAAAGTGTTCTAGTTTTATTCTTTTACAGGTGGTCATTTCTGCCATGGCCTTTGAGCCATAATGCTTGACACCTTTATCTGGAAAGGCAAGCAACCAATTCTTTTTGATTATCAAGAAGGTGTATCCAATCAGAGAAAGGAACATAGTTCTGATGTGGGGGTACTGGATGGAAGTAAACACAAAATACCATGAAGGTGAGAAAAACCCTGCAGATGTGGTTCTATCACTCTGATTCGGAGGGAGTCACTTGCCTTAAACCATGTGTGAGATGACAGCAGACACTATCAGCACTCCACACACACTGCATGGATCTGTCAGTTCATTGCAGCCAGCCTCAAGCTGCCAGTACGCCTGTGCCTGGACCTTTTCTCCAGAACTATGAGCAGGCCCTCAGCTCACATGAAAAGAAGTTCCAGAAGTGCAGGAAATTATCCCAAAGAATGAAAACGGTGGCTTAAAATTCAATATTTAAAAAACTAAGATCATGGCATTCAGTCCCAGCACTTCATGGCAAACAGATGGGGGAAAATGTAAACAGCAACAGATTTTATTTTCTTGGGTTCCAAAATCACTGCAGATGGTGACTGCAGCCATGAAGTTTAAAAATGCTTGTTTCATGAAATTTAAAAAAGCTATGACAAATCTAGACAGTGTATTAAAAAGCAGAGACATCACTTTGCCAACAAAGATCTACATAGTAAAAGCTATGGTTATTCCAGTAGTCGTGTATGGATGTGAGAGTTGAACCACGAGAGCTCTCTCATCATCACTGGAAGCATTCTGAGAGATGTGTTCAATACTCTTTTCCAGAGCTCCCCTCACGACTGAGCTCTATTCGCCTGCTAGGATCAGTTCAGTTTAGTCGCTCAGTCATGTCCGACTCTTTGTGACTCCATGAATCACAGCACGCCAGGCCTCCCTGTCTATCACCAACTCCCGGAGTTTACCCAAACTCATGTCCATTGAGTCGGTGATGCCATCCAATCATTTCATCCTCTGTCATCCCCTTCTCCTCCTGCCTTCAGCCTTTCCCAGCATCAAGGTCTTTGCGAATGAGTCAGTTCTTCACATCAGGTGGCCAAAGTATTGGAGTTTCAACTTTAGCATCAGTCCTTCTAATGAATATTCAGGACTGATTTCCTTTAGGATGAACTAGTTGGATCTCCTTGCAGTCCAAGGGACCCTCAAGAGTCTTCTCCAACACCACAGTTCAAAAGCATCAATTCTTAGGCTCTCAGCTTTCTTCACCGTCCAACTCTCACATCCATACATGACTACTGGAAAAACCATAGCTTTGACTATACGGACCTTTGTTGGCAAAGTAATGTCTCTTTTTTTTTTTTTCCTTTTTTTTTTTTAAATTTTCTTTACTTTGTTGTATTAGTTTTGCCATACATTGACATGAATCCGCCATGGGTACACATATGCTCCCCCTCCAGAACCCCCCTCCCTCCTCCCTCCCCCTGGGTCATCCCAGTGCACCAGCCCCGAACATCAAACCTGGGCTGGCAACTGATTTTACATATGATAATTAACATGTTTCAATGCCATTCTCCCATATCATCCCACCCTTGCCCTCTTCCACAGAGTCCACGAGACTGTTCTATATATCTGCGTTTCTTTTGCTGTCTCGCATGCAGGGTTCTCGTTACCATCTTTCTGTCTCTGCTTTTTAATATGCTGCCTAGGTTGGTCATAACTTTCCTTCCAAGGAGCAAGCATCTTTTAATTTCATAGCTGCAGTCACCATCCACAGTGATTTTGGAACCCCAAAAAATAAAGTCTCTCACTGTTTCCATTGTTTCCCCATCTATTTGCCATGAAGTGATGGGACCAGGTGCAATGATCTTAGTTTTCTGAATGTTGAGTTTTAAGCCAATTTTTTCACTCACTTCTTTCACTTTCACCAAGAGACTCTTTAGTTCTTCTTTGCTTTCTGCCATTAGGGTCGTGTCATCTGCATATCTAAGGTTATTGATATTTCTCCCAGCAATCTTGATTCCAGCTTGTGCTTCATCTAGTACAGCATTTCTCATGATGTACTCTGCATATAAGTTAATTAAGCAGGGTGACAATATATAGCCTTGACATACTCCTTTTTCTATTTGGAACCAGCCCATTGTTTCATGTCCAGTTCTAACTGTTGCTTCGTGACCTGCATACAGGTTTCTCAGGAGGCAGGTCAGGTGGTCTAGTATTCCCATCTCTTTAAGAATTTTTCACAGTTTATTGTGATCCATGCAATCAAAGGCTTTGGCATATACAATAAAGCAGAAGTAGATTTTTTTTGGAACTCTCTTGCTTTTTCAATAATTCAAGGGATATTGACAATTTAATCTCTAGTTCTTCTGCCTTTTCTAAATCCAGCTTGAACATCTGGAAGTTCACGGTTCACATACTGTTGATACCTGTTTTGGAGAATTTTGAGCATCACTCGGCAAGTGTGTGAGATAAGTGCAATTGTGCAGTAGTTTGAACATTCTTTGGCATTGCCTTTCTTTGGGATTGGAATGAAAATTGACCTTTTCCAGTCCTGTAGCCACTGCTGAGTTTTCCAAATTTGCTGGCATATTGAGTGCAGCACTTTCAAAGCATCATCTTTCAGGATTTGAAATAGCTTAACTGGAATTCCTTCACCCCCACTAGCTTTGTTCATAGTGATGCTTTCTTAGGCCCACTTGACTTCATATTCCAGGATGTCTGGCTCTAGGTGAGTGATCATACCATCATGATTATCTGGGTCATGAAGATCTTTTTTGTATAGTTCTTCTGTGTATTCTTACCACCTCCTCTTAATATCTTCTGCTTCTGTTAGGTCCATACCATTTCTTTCCTTTACTTTGCCCATCTTTACATGAAAAGTTCCCTAGGTATCTCTGATTTTTCTAGAAGAGATTTCTAGTCTTTCCCATTCTATTATTTTCCTTTATTTCTTTGCACTGGTCATTGAGGAAGGCTTTCTTATCTCTCCTTGCTATTCTTTGGAACTCTTTGGCATTCAAATGGTTATATCTTTCCTTTTCTCCTTTGTTTTTTTTTGCTTCTCTTCTTTTCATAGCTATTTGTAAGACCTCCTCAGACAACCAATTTGCTTTTTTGCATTTCTTTTTCTTGGGGATGGTCTTGATCCCTGCCTCTTGTACAATGTCATGAACCTCCATTCATAGTTCTTCAGGTATTCTATCAGGTGCAATCCCTTGAATCTATTTCTAACTTCCACTGTATAATCATAAGGGATGTAATTTAGGTCATACCTGAATGGTCTAGTGGTTTTCCCTACTTTCTTCAATTTAAGTCTGGATTTGGCAATAAGGAGTTCATGATCTGAGCCACTGTCAGCTCCCGGTCTTGTTTTTGCTGACTGTATAGAGTTTCTTCATCCTCAGCTGCAAAGAATCCTATTGGGATAGCTGGTGTTTAACGTACCCTTCATTGACTGCTTTCCTTCCTGTTTGACTTTCTTACTGGAGTTTGTTGCCCCTCCCGAATCAGTTTTCTTGTACTCAAATCTTTGTCTCAACATCTGCTTTTTGGGGGGAGGGCTCAAATTAAGGCAGTGATCATAGTGGAGTGAACGGCATAAGAACTAAAGTAGGTGAGTGGGGAACTAGGTGATGAGACTCCAAAGTTTTCAAGGCTCACAGCTGATCTTAAGTTCCCAGTTGTGTCACATGGTCTGACTAGATTCCAATCCTGGCAGCACTGTTGGGTGATGTTTCATTCTGACAATCCATTCATACCCTTGCCCATGCCCCCATCTTCCTGCAGCTGAGGAAACTCTCAGCAGTGATGAGCATCAAAAATGGATCTCCTTTTGTTCTTATCCATTCAATGTGTTTATTTTCAAGATTGCATTTGTGAAAAGCATTTAAACAGCACCATTTAGAAGAAAACAAAAGTCACCAGATGGAAAAACAGAATAAAAGACATGCACACACACATACAAAATTCTCCAGACAATATAGGAAGGGCAGCAGGAGTTAGTCTGTCCTGCTGTTGGAATACTGCAGCTGTGTTGGAAAAGCTGCCTGTTCTTGACAGCCTAGAATTTTCAAAAGAGAACTGAACAGAGGTCAACAGAATTCCATGCTGTAATTTGCTTCTTGAGCAAGTTTGACAAACCTTCCTTCTCCTTCCCTCTGGTAAAGACAGAAGAACAGTTGCTAGGATGACCATCTATATTGAAGTATAAAGTACAGGCAACTTTTTCTTGGAATAATGCCTTCAGCTTGGCCAATATCTAATTTTGACAGGCCAACTACAAAGCCAGATGGACAGGAGAGCAAGAGGGATGACAGCTGCTTCTAAGGGTGACAGACATCACCTCCCATCCCTTCAAGAAATCAAGAGAACCAACCTGCTTTCCCTCTCTTTCCCATGCTACCACCATATGCAACACAATTTTGCCTCCAGTTGTTGTTGCTGTTTAGTTGCTAAGTCATGTTTGACTCTGCGACCCTGTGGACTACATCACCCCAGGTTTCCCTGTCCTTCACTATCTCCCGGAGTTTGCTCAAACCCATGTCCATTGAGTTAGTGATGCCATCCAACCTTCTCATCCTCTGTTGTACCCTTCTCCTCCTGCCTTCAATCTTTCCCAGCCTCAGGGTCTTTTCCAATGAGTTGGCTCTTCGCACCAGGTGGCCAAAGTATTGGAGATTCAGTTTCAGCATCAGTCCTTCCAATGCATATTCAGGGTTGATTTCCTTTAGGATGAACTGGTTTGATCCCCTTGATCCAAGGGACTCTCAAGAATCTTCTCTAGTACCACAATTTGAAAAACTTCAGCAGTACCCCAAAGGTGGCAGAATGACTGACTTACATTCACAGGTAGGCTCTAGTCATTGCCTGTTCCCTGCCTTTCTTTCTCCCAGGGGTGAACACAGGGAGGAGAAAGATGGCAGTGGGAGAAAGTGCTTCAGTCTGGATGGTGCTCTGGGTCCTGTGAGGAGGAATCTTAACATTAACTTTTTCTGATCTTACCTGGGCTCCCAGCCCTCACAGACATCCATGCTGGATATAAAGTGTCTAGGGCATGCCCCCATGTGCCCAAAAGAGGGAATCTGGTCACAGACAGCAGCAACAGGAATTATGTAGCATGCTGGTCCTGGCAACAGGAGGGGAATATTGGCCACATAGTCAGGTACTCCCCGCCCTACTATTTATCAACTGTATGACACTCAGTGATTTATTTAACCTCTCTGCACCTTATTTCTGCATCTGTAAATAGTAGCTCCTACCACAGACAGTTAACATGAGAAAGAATATAAAATGTTACTGCCTAACACATCATAAGCTCTCTATAAATGGCAACTTCTATTACTACTGTGGGAATATGGCTGTGGTTTCTAACATTGAACAAGTATGGGTGAATAACAGCTGTTTCCACAATTATCATTTTTAAGGCTGTTAACATGATTGTAGCTGTGTATCTCAGAGCAATAATGAATACGAGAGAACCCAACTGGGATTTCACATTAAAAAACCAATCACATTAAGGAGAAAAAATGGCATATTAGGTACTGAGTGGACAGTTAGGACAGCCGGAGAGCATGTGGAAAGTTACCAGATGTGATCAAGAGGGCTTCCCAGGGGAAAAGCTCATTTGGCCTGACAAGGACACAGGAGCCAGAGAAAAAGGTAGGCTCTGACAGACAGAACTCTGTGGGCCCTGAACAGAACCCACACACACAGGCTTCATTAACCACAAAGTCATGAGAAAGGTTTTATAGAGGCAGAGACTCCCTGAGGAGAAAAGAGATTAAAGACCACAGGCAAAGCCAGCTCTGTTTCTGAGTGTCCTTGCCAGGCCAGGCCTCCCTGAGCCCCGCCATGATAGAGGATACAAAGCCCCCTGTGGACTGGTCCCCAGACCACCACAACTCATGTCTCTAAAGCCTTAATCTGAACTCATTCAATGATGGGCTTCCCAGGTGGCACTAGTTGTAAAGAACCCTGCCTGCCAATGAAGGAGACGTAAGAGACGTGGTTTGTTCCCTGGATCTGGAAGATACTCTGTAGGAGGGCATGGCAAGCCTGGCAGGCTACCATGGGATAGTAGGGTCGCAGAGTCAGACACAACTGAAGCTACTTAGCACACATTCAATAATATTGAGCACTTCTCACCCTTTCATATATATAGGGTAGCGATACATGGCTGAGAAATGCCAAAACTGCCTTAGTGAGGAAACTCCAGAAACAAAGAAGATAGATTCTTAAGGAAAGGGATAAAATAAACAGATTTTGGTGGGGCTAAAGATGGTGTGTGAAGAGGTGCACAGAAGAATACCCTGGTGTGACAGTCTTATAATAAACTGTTCCAAAAGTTCCAAAAACCCTTGGAATTTCCTGAGTGATAAGAGTGATAAATGTGTCATGATATTTATAACAAACCCTTTTCAATCACAACTGAGTTTATGTTTATAAGGGGCTTTTGGAAAGCACCTAAGGATGGGGGCTAGTTGCCAGGAAAATCAGCCATGAGATATAAGGATTAGAACTTTCAGTCCCATCCCTAACCTCCAAGGAAGGAAGAAGGGCTGAAGATTGAGTTCAGTTGCCAGTGGCCAATGATTTATTTAATCAATCATGCTGATGTAATCAAGCCTCTATAAAAACCCAAAAGGACCTGATTGGGAGAGCCTCTAGGTTGGTGAACATGCACAGATTCAGGGAGAGTGGCAAGCTAAGACAGCATGGAAACTCTGTGCCATTTCCTCGTACTTTGCTCTATGCATCTCTTCCATCTAGATGTTCCTAAATGATATCCATTTATAATAAACTGGTAATCTACTAAGGAAAATGTTCCTATGATTTCTGTGAAATTCTCTGGCAAATTAACCAAGTAGGGTCATGGAACCCTCAGATATATGGCCTATTAGAACCACAAGTGATAACCTTGGATTCGCATCTAAAGTGGGGGCAGGCAGTCTTGTGGAACTGAGCCGTTAACCTAGGGGATCTAATATCATCTCCAGGTAAACAGTGTGGATACTGAGTTAAAGTGTAGGACACCCAGCTGGTGTCAGAGAAGTGCTTTGTGTATAGTGAAATAAACCCACACATTGGAATTGCTGTCACAATCCTACCTGAGGAAACTTTTCATAACACAGTGAATGGCAGTGAACTCCAAAGAGCGTCAGACCAGGGATGGGGGTGGAGTGCCTAAAAAAGTCGAAAATATTTTGCACCCAAGGACATTCTGATATACACTTATCCCCTCCCGCCAGGAGCTAGAAAGTAATGAGAGAGATGCCTTGTCTATCAGAGAGAATTCCAAGAAGTAGGAAAGCAACCTCCTTGTTAAGGAGGTTGACAAAACCAAATCAAAGTCAGCCTAAAGAATTCAGGGAGCTGAATAAGTGTAGTGGGCTACAAGTCTGTAGTAAGGACTCTAAGGGAAAGGCGAGAGGGCAGCAGGAAAGGACCCATCATGCCATAAACCCTAGGCATATAGTGGGAGTAGTATCACAGCAGAATGGAAGCCTTTCTCACTTCCAATCTAATTTTCTCCCTCAGTATTAGACTGATTTTGTGGTGGATGGCAATGCGCCCAAATGAAAAAGTCTGTTTCCCAACCTGACCTGCAGATAAGGATGGCCACGTAATTAAACCCTGGCCAATGGTACAACCGTGGTAACTTATCCACAGACATAAGTTATTGAATCAGACATTTGGGGAAGCTCCTTAAAAGAGCAGCTGACTCAACTGGGATGCATTTCCTCCTTCCTTTTTGCTAACTGGAATTCAGATGTGATGACAGGAACCGCAGAGGTCCTTGTGGGACTATAAGGCAACCCTGAGAATGAGAGTGCTAAAAGATATAAAAAATGTCTGAGATGATGATGTCCACCTACAGATTTATTTTACATGAGAGAAAAATAAAACCCTATCCCTTGTTATTTCAGGCCTCTGTCACTATGACAGTATGATAGCCAGCTTCTAAGTTGGCTCCCAGTGATCATCACATCCTGGTATTTGTGTTCTTGTTCCCACACTGAATAGAACTGACCTGTGTAACCAACAGGATATTGAGGAAATGATGGTGTGTGACCTCTGAGGCTATGTCCTAAAAGACATGGTAGATTCTGCCTTGCTTTCTCCTGGATCACTCACTCTTTGGGAAGTCAACAGCCAAGTGTTGAGAGCATTCAAACGGCCCTATGGATAAGTCCATGTGGCAAAGAACTGAGGTCCCCCACCAACAGTCAGGGACTTCCCTGATAAACTAAGTTGGTAAAGAATCTGCCTGCAATGCAGGAGACCTGGGTTCGATCCCTGGTTTGGGAAGATCCCCTGGAGAAGGGAAAGGCTACCCACTCCAGTATTCTGGCCTGGAGAATTCCATGGACTCTATAGTCCATGGGGTCACAAAAGAGTCAGAGTCACAAAAGCGTCAGACACAACTGAGCAACTTCCACACACTCATACCAAAAGTCAGCATCAACTTGCCAGCTACGCAGATGACTTCTTAGAAGAAGATTCTCTACTTCATCAAGCCTTTCAGATGACCAAAGTCCCAGTTGACATCCTGACTGCAATCTCAGTGAAGACCTCAAGCGAAAACCACTACATGAGCTGCTCCTGAATTGTTGACCCATATAAACTGTAAGATAATGTTTGCTATTCTTTTAAGACACCAAATTTGTTACATAGCAATAGATAATATACAGACACACTCAATTCCTAACTGATACAAAACCTAAAGGATCAACTTGACATGGCCACATCTTGGATGGTTCATATTCTCCAACCTGCTGAACTCCCATCCTCAGAAGCACGGCTTCCCTTCTCCTCTTGCCACCTCCTCCTGAACACATGTGAAGCACTCAGCACCCTCCTATGTGTTAGACATGGATTGATTGCTGCTGTCATCAAAGAATCAAGTTTACTTTGTTTCACTTGAAGAGTGATGTCTACCAGCTCTTTTTCCTCCCATTTTGCCCAGGTGCAGGAATTCTCACTTCCACACCACCTCACCCCAAGCTATCTACAGCCCCACCCTCTATTATAGAGTGGACCTACCAGTATCCTGAGCCATTGAATGTGGGGTTCCCATGTGAATTAGTGGACAGCTGAGACAAGTTTGGGGGAACAGACAGGAGGCCCTCAGCCAACTGCCTCTGATGGGCCCTCCTCAGTAGACAATAAGACTTGCTCACAAAAACTGGCTCCCTTGGGTCTGTTTCTGGTTTTTCTACTCCAGTTGTTCTCTCCAAAGCCACAGAAGATCTATCCAATCTGAGGGGTCAGAAATGTGCTCAAAAGATGCTAAAAACTCTTCTTATGCTAAGAACTTTGAAAGTGAGACCAGAAATGTGCTGCAGCTTCCATTCTGATTCTATAAGGGATCTTGTTCCTTCAGAGAAGGGGATAACTTCTCTAATTGCCTGTTGATCATAGAAAGAAAGTTCTCAGAATGGAAGTGAAAAAAAAATGATGAGTTCAAGACAGGGTAGGGGAGAACATCAATTAATATTTTGAACATAAACTACATGTCAGGGTTCTCCAGAGAAACAGAACTAAGAGGGTGAAATCTGTTGCAAGGAATTAGTTCACACAATTATGGAGGCTGAGAAGTCTCATGATCTGTCATCTGCAACCTGGAGACCCAGGAAATTCCAGTCTGAGTTTAAAGGCCTAAGTAAAAGGACCACAGATAGTGTAAGCTCCAGTTCAAGGGCAGGAGAAGATGGACAATTAAGCTCAGCAGTCAGTCAGCAAGACAGAATTCAACCTTCCTCCTCCTTCTTGTCCTATAAAGGCCTTGAACAGATTGAAGGATACCCATCCACTCTGGGAGGGCAAACTGTTTTACCCAGTCCACCAAATTCAAATTGTAATCTCTTACCAAAACACCCTTACAGACACACCCAGAAATAATGTTTAACTAGATATCTGGGTATCCCATGACACATTCAAGTGGATGCATAAAATTAACTATTACATTAAGAAAAGCTTATATATGCCACTCCCTGCCTCATATCAAATGCTTTGGGGACAAGAATCTCTGTATATGTGCTATGCTGTTTTCTCCCTTTTTCCATGTTTCTCAGCCCAAAACAGTCTTTTCTCAACTTCATCTCTGGCTAAACCTTACTCATATTTTAAAACTCAACCTAAGGAACTTCTTGGCGTGTATTAGGAGCAACCATGGACACTTACATAATACCCTTGCTCTTACCCACTATACACGGTTCCCATGACACTCTGTGTACCAGTCAATGGTCTCACATTACTAACTCCGTATATCTCTATCTCTCCTATCACTCTGAGTGCTTTTTAGGATAGGAGCTTTATCTAAATCACTGTTTCCAGTCCTTATCTAGATTCTAGAACAATGTCAAGCAAATAGTGGTGCTCAACAAATGTATACTAGGTGAAAAAAAATTGAATAAGTGAGTGAATGTGTAATATGCACTGCACAGTGGAACACTATCCTATCCATTCTTAGGTCAATGTCAATTTCATTTTCTTAATCCAGAATCACTGTCCTCAAGCAACATGAGGTAGAGGGGCTGCTTTCTAGCCCTGTGATTCCCCACTCTTAAAGCCAGTATTTGAACCACCACACTTAGGAGCAAGAATCACATTTCACTTCATTTTTCTCACTCAAATAAACCTAGGTTCAGTGACTCTCCAGAGTGGTGAGAAATTCAATCTCAGTCACATTTGGAGGTGTTGAAGTATAATTTTCAAAATGCTAAAACATAGTTTTCATATAAATATACAAGTAACATGTGTCAAAAGATTTCCATAATTTATTAATAAGGAAAGACAGGACGCAAAAAGCTGATTCAAAGGAGGGCACAAGAAAATGAGTCCGTGATAAAGGAAACAGGGCAATAAGATTGCTAAATTAGATATAAAGTTGGTTAATGCCCTACACAGCAACAAAACCATCACTCTTGAGGTTACCTTCTCTACCAAACAGAAGCACTTGAATCTCAATCAAGCAAAAACCATTCATCTTCTATTAGCTTCCTACAAGCAAACATCTAATTTTTAAAGTCTGGGCAATAGGAACCATAAAGAGAAAGCTCAGCAAATTTACCTTCCTGTAGAGAAAGCAAGTGAACTCTAATCTGAACATAATTCTATCAATAAAGAGGTTAAAATGAGAAGCAGTTAAAGTGAAGTTAGGGAGCTATATACTTAAAACAAATGTGGAAATGAGACTAAATTGGATTTTGATACAATGTGTATCTGTGGCAGGGGAGCAGTCCAGGCAATGTGAATAACAACAATAGAGATTGTAACAGGGATACCAGTGCCAATGTGTATGTAAGAAGAAAAAAGAGAGAGAGAGAAGAAACAAAAGATCTAGTGTTTTCAGATTGTGATCTGATAGAAAGACTAACCAATTACAGTGGGCAAATACCCAAAATGTGCCTTGATACAGTATTAACAAAGGGGTTTATTGGGAGTCTAGATGTGTATCTAAATCCTCCCCTCTGGAATTCTCTGCTACGTAAGAGAAAACTCTAACTGCGAAATAAAGATTTCCACTCCTACCCCCTCACACTATTCCTCCAAACCTAAAAGTCAGGGCCTGCAGCACAAACTAACAGCCCTCTTAACTCCTTGGGCCAGAAGGAGTAGGGAGCCAGAAGGCCCGCCTGTGGTAGAAAGTCTTGCCTGCATGTTCTTTCCTCACAAAAGTGGGAAGGGCAAGACCTCTGAAAACCAAAATTGTGGTGAAAAAACTTGATCTCAACTGATAGAACTGAATGGAACTGAACTGAGTGGCTTAAACAACAGACATTTTCTCACAGTTCTGGAGGCTTTGTTGTTCAGTCACTAAGTTGTGTCCGACCCTATGTGACCCCATGGACTACAGCACTCCAGGCTTCCCTGTCTTTCACCATCTCCCAGAGTTTGCTCAAACTCATGCCCACTGAGTCAGTGATGATATCCACCCACCTCATCCTCTGTCACTGCCTTCTCCTCCTGCCCTCAATCTTTCCCAGCATCAGGGTCTTTTCCAATGAGTCAACTCTTCACATCAGGTGGCCAAAATATCGGAGCTTCAGCATCAGCATCAGTCCTTCCAATGAATATTCAGGGTTGATTTCCTTTAGGACTAACTGGTTTGATCTCCTTACTATCCAAGGGACTCTCAAGGGTCTTCTCCAACACCATAGTTCAAAAGCATCAAAAATTGGTGCTCAGGCTTCTTTATGGTCCAACTCTCACAAATGTACATGATACTGGGAAAACCACAGCTTTGACTATGGACCTTTGTTGGCAAAGTAATATCTCTGCTTTTTAACACGCTGTCTAGATTTGTCATAGCTCTTCTTCCAAGGAGCAAGCATCTTTTAATTTCATGGTTGCAGTCACCATCCACAGTGATTTTGGAGCCCAAGAAAATACAGTCTATCACTGTTTCCATTTTTTCCTCATCTATTTGCCATGAAGTGATGGGACCAGAAGCCATGATCTTAGTTCTGGAGGCTGGAAAGCCTCAGATTCTATTCATGGTGAGACCTTTCTGTCCAGCTAGGAGACGTCTTCTCACTGCACCCTCACATGGTGAAGAGAGGCAGCTCTGGTGTCTCTTCCTTTTCTTAGAGGGCCCAAATCCCCATGGGGACCCCATCCTCATGACTTCATAGAAACCTAATTACCTCCCAAAGGGCCCAACACCAAACACCACATAGGCTTCAACATATGAATTGTTGGAGGGAAACAAACATTCTATCCATAACAGCACCTAAAACTAAAGGGTTTAATTAGGGTTTGTGATCCTGTACCACACCCAGAGATTACTAATGTTAACATGTTTATATCTAATCTGATACTGACCTTTTAAATTTCCCTATTGTTAGGTACTTAGGAAGGTGGTTTCAATTTTACCTATTAAAAAATTCTGCAATGATTATTTTCTATGACATATTCTCAAAGAATACACAGAAGAACTCCACAAAAAAGGTCTTAATGACCTGGATAACCACAATGGTGTGGTCACTCACTCATAATCAGACATCCTGGAGTGTGAAGTCAAGCGGGCCATAGGAAGTATTACAATGAACAAAGCGAATGAAGGTGATGAAATTCCAGCTGAGCTACTTAAAATCCTAAAAGATGAAGCTATTAAAGTGCTGCACTCAATATGTGAGCAAATTTGGAAAACTCAGCAAGGGCCACAGGACTAGAAAACATCAGTTTTCATTCCAATCCCAAAGAAGGACAATGCCAAATAATGTTCTAACTACCATACAATTTCACATGTTAGCAAGTCAGTTCAGTCACTCAGTCATGTCCGACTCTTTGCGACCCCATGAGACGCAGCACACCAGGCCTCCCTGTCCATCACCAACTCCCAGAGTCCACCCAAACCCATGTCCATTGAGTCGGTGATGCCATCCAACTATCTCATTCTCTGTTGTCCCCTTCTTCTCCTGCCCTCAATCTCTCCCAGCATCAGGGTCTTTTCTAATGAGTCAGCTCTTCACATGAGGTGGCCAAAGTATTGGAGTTTCAGCTTCAACATCAGTCCTTCCAATGAACACCCAGGACTGATCTCCTTTAGGATAGACTGGTTGGATCTCCTTGCAGTCCAAAGGACTCTCAAGAATTGTCTTCTCCAACACCACAGTTCAAAAGCATCTTTTCTTCAGTGCTCAGCTTTCTTTATAGTCCAACTATATGTTAGCAAGGCAATACTCAAAATCCTCCAAGCTAGGCTTCAACAGTATGTGAACCAAGAACTTCCAGATGTACAGCTGAATTTAGAAAAGGCAGAAGAATCAGAGATCAAACTGCCAACATCCGTTGGATCATGGAAAAGCAAAAGAATTCCAGAAAAACATCTACTTCTGCTTCACTGACTACACTAAAGCCTTTGACAGCATGGATCACAACAAACTGTGGAAAATTCTTCAAGAGATGGGAATACCAGACCACCTTATCTGTCTCCTGAGAAACCTATATGCAGGTCAAGAAGCAACAGTTAGAACTGGACATAAAACAATGAACTGGCTCCAAATTGAGAGTACATCAAGGCTATATACTGTCACTCTGTTTATGTAACTTATATGCAGAGGACATCATGAAAAATGCTGGGCTGGATGACTCACAAGCTGGAATCAAGATTTCCAGGAGAAGTATCAGCAACCGTAGATATGCAGATGATATCACCCTAATGACAGAAAGCAAAGAAGGACTAAAGAGCCTCTTGATGAAGGTGAAAGAGGAGAGTGAAAAAGCTGGCTAAAACTTAACATTCAAAAAAACTAAAATCATGGTATCTAATCTCATCACTTCATGCCAAATAGATGAGGAAAAGTGTAAACAGCAGCAGATTTTATTTTCTTGGGCTCCAAAATCATTGCAAACAGTGACTGCAGCCATGAAATTTAAAACTGCTTGCTCCTTGGAAGAAAAGCTATGACAAACCTAGAGAGCATATTAAAAAGCAGAGACATTACTTTGTCGACAAAGGTCCATATAGTCAAAGCTATGGTTTTTCCAGTAGCCATGTACAGATGTGAGAATTGGACCATGAAGAAGGCTGAGCACTGAAGAACTGGTATATTCAAACTGTGGTGCTAGAGAAGACCTTGAGAATCCCTTGGACTGCAAGGAGATCAAACCAGCCAATCCTAAAGGAAATCAACCCTGAATATTCATTGGCAGGACTGATGCTGAAGCTGAAGCTGAAGCTCCAATACTTTGGCCAAATCATAAGAGCCAGCTTGTTGAAAAAAAAACCCTGATGCTGGGAAAGATTGAGGGCAGGAGGAGAAGAGGATGACAGAATAAGACGGTTGGATCTCATCACTGACTCAATGGGCATGAGTTTGAGCAAACTCTGGGAAATAGTGAAGGACAGGGAGATAGTGAAGGACCGGGAAGCCTGACATGCTGCAACTCTCAGGGTCACAAAGAGTCAGACATGACTTATCAACTGAATAACAACAACAAAATCTGTGTTTTCTAAGGCTCTTGAAACATGTTGCCAAATGACTTTCCAGCATTTTGGGCTGGATTCATAAGGCCATCTGAGCACAACTCATTTACTCTGAGTCTTACTGTTGCAGCATTATTTTTTATTTGTAGAAAACCAGCATGTGCGTAGGATAAAGTATTCAATTAGTGCAAGAAGGTATTTACACTCTTGCTGCCGACTTTGAATCCCTTTTTCCAAAGGAAAGGAGGGAAGGAGGAAGGGAAATTGAGGAAAGTTAATCATGTTCCACATATTTTCCTTAAATCCCTCTTAGCCTTTGCAACTGTCTCCACTAACATTTTCCAATTCTGTGCCTTTAGAGGCCAAGTTAGGATAATGATTCTCATTATATTCCAAGCTTTGCCTTCCCTCTGCTGATTAATCTCTGGAGTTTGCTGAATCTTTGCTTTTCCTTTTCAAATGCAGTTAAAAACTCCTTTCTATCACATATTTTCCTATTTTAACAGAATTTGACATCCCCCTATGTGTCAGTTGTGGTTGAGAAATTAGAGAAAAGTAAACCCCATTAGATCTCTGGCTATTGAAATAATCTGCTATATTTTCTTCAAACAACATGGCTAGGGCCATCATGAGAATATACTTACAGTTTGGCAGTCTCCTCTGACAAGAGTTTGCCCTTTAAAGTCTGACCCCAAGAAAGATGATCCATCTTCACTCTAGACTAGATCTCTTGGGGCTGGACAGAGGAGATATAGGCTCTATGTTGGTGTCCCATGAGTACTGCATAATTGAAGGAAGGGCCACAGGGAGCACAGGTGTTCTGAATTGATCAGGACAAGAATCATCCACCATCATAGCACAGCACTGGTCCTGCCTGCCAAGGACCACCCTCCTTGAACCCTCATCCTCCTGAACTCTACTGAACTCACTTTCCTGAACCCTCAGCTGGCTACTGTAGAAGAGAAAAACAAACAACCCCACATGGATTCATTATAATCCTGCTATGTAAGTCAGATCAATTCATTTTGGATGACACATTCACCAATACCCAGTCTGGGGTCACAGAGGTGAATCCAACCCAAAAACTTCCTTGGAGAGGACACACACTGTGATAGGGTTCCTTCTAAAGCTCTTCCCTTTGAATCACAGTTGGCATTGTACAAAGCCATGTCCTATGGCAAGAAATAGATAAAGCTGTGCAAATTTCCGTGTGATAACTTAAACGACTAGCTCGAGATGAAGAAGTAAGTGAGGAGTAAACAGGAAGGGGCCCTGGGTCCCCCTCTGCTCCCTGCCCCAGCTCTACTGCTGGGTTTCTTCTCTGACAGCTAAGTCCCAGAGTCCCCATGCTGTACTACAGTGCCACCCCCAGGCCTGTCTGCCTATCTACAGTAGCTCTTTTTTCCTTCTACACGTCAAAACCCTTGGCCAGAGTCTCGGCCCCACCGTGTCCCTCTAGACTTCTCAGTTTCACACCTCATTCTTTGACCTATATTTCTATTTGGTCTCTAAAACCATAAAAACCCATAACTTAAGACTTTCTCATTTACCAAAGATATAATAAGGTTGTTAGCTCCATGACACTACTCAAACTCGTAACACATGAAAGAAAGTCATCACTTTCTTTCATCACACTTCCATTTCCCAATTTTCCATAGACTTCATATATCTGGCAAGAAGTTTTCAAGTACTATGTTTTTCATGGATGTATCTGTCATACAACTGAGAATCAACTGTGCAAAGTAAGATTTCATGGCTAACATACTGATTTTTTTAAGTGTTTTCATTTTTAGCCTCAATTTGTAGCCAAATTCTTATTTGTCAACAATTTCTTATACATCTTAACACAATTACATTTAGGTCTCATGCCAACAGGCTAATTTGCATCATCAAATGATACCATATTTTCATGGTAACAACCTATCTTTAGATTTAACTATAAATGTTTCCATTTTATGAAAGCTTATAATTTAAAAATGATATAAGTTCAGCCTATAGCCACTTCTCTTCTAAATACTTTTGTCCTTACAAAGTATTTTGTGTCTGATGCTATAATTCCAGTCAAAGCAGTCCAGTACATCTAAAATGGAAGGTATCTTATTAGACATACTAGTGTTTAAGTTAAGGTTTTCCTTTGGAAAACAACTTGCAAATTGCACCTGGAGGATATTTCCTGATCTGTTATGCTCCTAAAACTTCTTAATCAAGAACAAGGAATGAAAAAGTTGAATAATGGTATTGACACTAGAATGTGGACCCAGGTGAAGGGTCTAGAAATATGGGCAAAAGCTGCCTTGAAATTACTGAAAATCTCTGACCAGAGAAGCAGGAATGAGAAAGTGAACACATTATTGATGCTGCTTCCAGGAGCAGAGGGTGGGCCCAGTCCACTTGCACATTAAACCTAGATCCTGGCCATCCTGCCAGAGATTGCTGAGTCTTGGGAATACAACAGGGTCTCCTTCAGCTCTCCATCATGAAAGGGGGGCCCAAGAGCCCAGGTCACAATGCCACTCCCCACACTGATGCTTAGCTGAAAACCTATCCCACTCTCTGGAGTCTACCAACCACACCTTCATCCAAATTTAGACATTCCCTGACCTGGCTGGATCTGGCCCCTGAGATGTTCCATGGTGCTGTTCAAAACAAAGAACAAGATGCTTTTAGGGCCAAGGAACACACTGGCCTCACCAGGAGGCCCCAGCAGCTCCTAATGAAATCAGCATGGGCCATGACAGAGACTCTTCACTTTAATTTCTGATCTGCTACCAACTGGGAGACCTTAAGCCAAGTTTCATCACCCCTCCTAGTCCCCCATTTCTGCATCTACAAAGTGCAGATAATACGATATGGGGATGTGGTAGTCATACTGAAAGTATGCAAAAGGAAAGGATTATGAAAACATCTACTACAATTATCAGTCTGGCAATATGTTGATGCTAGCTTTGAACAGTTTGCATAACTTTCTAAAAATAAAAAGGCTGTTAAGAAAATCTTATGAGAATTCATCTTTCCACTTGTATAATTTTCATAAAAACTCTGGAAGTGTTAGCATGTAAACAATGCCAGATACTCATTTTCTTTATAAATATCTATAATTGAAATCAGCTTTACAAAACAGAACAAACCCAAGTAAATTATATGCACATGTAATTACAAAATTTTTGTCTCATTAACAAAAGCTTATGTAAATCCAAATTAGGAATGTAAAGAGCATCCTTGAACTTTTTGATCCATTTCTTCAAGCTTAATTGCAAAAATCTTAAGAACCATACAACTATTCCCACTTCCTGAACTAAATCCAAAAGAAGAGAGAGTGGAGAATGAGCCAAAACCCAAGCCTTGGGGATGCCCATGCTTTAAAAGTGGAGGAAGTATACTCAAAGTCATTGCCAATCATAAAATAAAAATTAAAACTACTACAATAGCTAAAATTAAAAGGACTGAAAATACTAAATGTTGATGAGGATGGAAAGCAACCAAAACTCCCATAAGTTGCTGATGGGGGTGTAAAATGGTACAATTTGGAAAGATTATTTTCTTATACATTTGAACATGTTCCTATTATACTTCTGATCCTAAGTGTCTACTCAAGGGAAATGAAAATATATATCCACAAAACATCTTGTATAAGAATATTCATTATGGTCAAAGATAGAATACAACCCAAGTTTCTACCCCTAGGAAAATGAATAAATGAACCATGGAATAAGATGGATACTACTCAGCAATAAATAGGAAAAAACTACTATTAAATGATACCAGTTTCACAGACATTAATGCTAAGTAAAAGAAGCCAGTCATTAAAAAGTAGATAATATATGAATCTATTTATAAGAGGTTCTACAAAAGACAAAACCTATAGTGAAAAAAATCAGAAAAGTGACTAAGACCAGAGAATATTCTAATCTTCCCACTTTCCAGGCTTGTAACTCTTCTTTTTGATAGTAAGAAACCTGACCCCCAGAACCATGAACATATTTGCTCATTTGCTCAAGCCTAGGATACAAAGAAAGTAATTTCAGAATTGCTAACTCATGCCTCTGAGAAAAGCTGTCTACTATCTGGAGTTCAGCATTTGTTTCTAGTAATTTTTTAGGCAATATTTATATTGAGGGAAGTGCACATATCATTATGTGTATGGTTTCATGTATTTTGACATATGAACACACACATTCCTATGGAGGCATAGAACATTCCATCACCCCAGGAAGTCCCCTCATGTCCCTCCTTAGTCAGTCCTTCCAGAATTAGTCACTTTTCTGATTTTTTAGGCACATGAAAAGATCTTTGCTAATTATCATAAAAATACAAATCAAAACTATAAGATATCATCTTACACCAGTCAGAATGGCTGTCATTTAAAAGTCTACAAATAACAAATGCTGGAGAGGATGTGGAGAGAAGGGAATCTTCCTACACTGTTGGTGGGAATGTAAGTTGGCACAGCCACTGTGGAAACAGTATGGAGGTCCCTCAGAAAACTAAAAATACAATTAACATTGTTGTTGCTGTTGCTATTCTGTTGCTCAGTGGTGTCTGACTCTTTGTGACCCTGTGGACTACAGCATGCTAGGCTTCCCTGTCCTTCACTATCTCGCAGAGTTTGCTCGAACTCATGTCCATTGAGTTGATGATGCAATCCAACCATCTCATCCTCTGTCTACCCCTTCTCCTCCTGCCTCCAATCTTTCCCAACATCAGGGTCTTTTCCAGGGAGTTGGCTATTTGCATCAGGTAGCAATCCCTGGGCATATATCCAGACAAAACTGTAATTCCAAAAGATATATGTACTCCAAAAGTTAGCAGACATAAACTTTTATATATGGTATGGATAAAAAATAATGTCCTACTATATAGCACAAGTAACTATGTTCAACATCCTATGATAAACCATAATGGAAACAAATTTTTTAAAAGGAATGTATATATGTATACATACAGACATGTGTATGTGTAACTGTATCAATTTGCTATAGGGAAGAAATTAAAACAACATTGTAAATCAACTATACTTCATTTTTTAAAAGCAAAATGTTAAGAATTCAAAAACAAACAAACAAATAAATGCATGAGCCTGGAAGGTATTAAATGGGCTTGAAAAAGTTAAAAAAATAAAAAAGACTATGCGTGTTTTCATGTGATCTTAGATTTAGTTTATATGCTTAAAAATGTGATTTTTATCAGGAAAGTAATTGATTTCTGAATTAATTTAGGAAGACTTGACACTTTTTGATACTGAGTATTCTCAAGTATATGAAAGCTCAAACATAGCATAACTTTCCATTGTATAAGACTTCTTCTGTACCCTCCATTTTAGTTATGCCTAAAAACAGTATTTTAAATATGTTTTTGATACAAATCTATTTATAATAGATTAAATTTATTGGGAGGGCATTTTTATATTTTATCACTATTACAAATTAATTGTTTTCTCCCATCAAGTTTTCTAATTGATGTTGCTTATATAGAGGTAAATGTTTATAAATAGTTAAACAGTTTATAAGTTTTCTAAGCTTATAGCACTTAATAGGAGGAAAAAGATTTTCTTTCTTTATCAATCACCAACTCACAATGGCAGGAAATAAATCTAGGACCTAGGGCCACATACCAAAAGAAACCTCGGGCAATTCTTATTTTTTTCTCCTGATGAAATGAAATAGAACACTCAGCATACTCACTTTGGAAAAAGTAGATGGATAAATAGTCTTAACTACATTAGCCCCAGTTAAAACAAGTGAAGAAATAATGAGAATGAAACTGAGACTGAAGTGTGGAAAACAAGATTCTGCAGTGCTTGTCAAGGGTCATAACCACACATGCTTTTAGGGTATGGGCTTTGCAGTCCCAACACTGTCCTCAAAAGAAAAATATTTTCTTCAATGTGACTATGCATAATTCTCAGAACTTTTCATAGTTTTCTAATTTGAGGTAGCAAATTCATATCCCAAAGGGGTAAGGCAAGTGACTCAAAGGAGCAACTGAGGATAACGAAATAGGGAAAGGTAAGGATTGGCATAAACCACCTACCTGTGCTCCACTAAAGGAACAGCGTTCCCTCAGCACCAATCACTGACCTCCCTGAGGTAACTGAGATTCACGTTTCTACATCTTGGCCCTCAGGCCAACCAGTGGGAGTCCCTCCCTGCTTTCACCCTTGCTTGTGTACCTCCAGCTCACTGGTGACCCCAGCAGTGAAGAGAAGCCTGTGCTCCATGGTGGCACTCAGCACAGGCCATGTGGAATCCAGCTGAGGCCATCTCTGCACTCCAGACCCAGCACTACCACCTCAGTTGAATAGGATTTGCACCAGAGACAGAAGTGGAAAATTAACTTCTGATTTTTAACATTCTCTCGTAATGGCAATGACAAGTTTCAGGAAACTGCCAATTTCCTAACGGCCTCCTCCCAAACAAAGAGCTGTTTGACCCCTTTTCCTAGTGGATCCCATACGAGGCACCACAGTGACTGCTCACAGAATGGCAACTGAAGTCTGCGATCTAGACTCCAGAGGGGAGACGGAGCCCTGCCCTCCACATGCAGATGCATAGATTGGTCCACGTTTTGTGAAAGAATCCTCCAAAGCTAGCACACTCTTAATTAACTAGAGTCTCTTTACGAGCAGCATCTTTTAAAAAGAGCTCTATTGATCTATAACATTGTTATCCTGATTTGCAACTTTCAGAGTGTCTTCTGCCTTCTTATCCAATCTTAAAGCCACCCCATGTGGGGGATGTTACAATAATCCTCATTTTACAGATGAGAAAGCTAAGATCAGCGTGGTTTGATGGCTCACCAGAACTCCACAAAACCAGTGTTTCTGTGGAGGCATTAGCCTTCTGTCTATACCTTCAACCGGTTCATCAAGTAACTGCTACCACAAGACTCTGTCCCTGTTTTGTGTGAAAATCTGTGTCAGTAGAAAGAAACAGAGTGTGATTTCTTTCAAATCTCAGAAGAGGCATAAATAAACTTCACAAAATCCTATAACAGAAGCTGAGGTGGACAGATAGAACTCAGGAAGAGAGCCAGCTAGAACCCCTGGAAGATGAGTTCCTCAGGAAAATTCGGGCAGGATAGCTTCTGGTGGAAGAAAAGCAGTCATTAGATTTGCTCGTATGTTTATTCTGAACAGTTTTTCCACTCCTTATATGTATCTTTGGTAAAAATGTCGCCTGCTTTATAAAATGAAGTTTTGTGTGGTTTTTTACAAACAGAAATCTGTTTTTATAGAGCTGCAATCTCCAAGGTTAATTTTGTGCTCTATCAAAAAGCAGGGCTCTCCAGGGAGGCAAGTGGATCGCTGTCGCCACCTAGTGAACATTTCTAAATGGTAAACAGCAGAGAAAGCTCGCCAGGGGGTGCTTGGAGGCTTCAACCACATCTCATTGATTAAATCCATGCAACGGCTACTGAGAGGCTAGAGCAGTCTGGACAAGTCAACCCATAATTAAGTGTCATTTCTTATTAAAAGCAGATTGCATTTAAAAGATCTTGAAAAATTCCTTACAATATTTGAAGCATCACAAATTGAACAGGAGTTCTCACCTAAACGATGTACTGTACACAAGTCAACCCATAATTAAGTGTCATTTCTTATTAAAAGCAGATTGCATTTAAAAGATCTTGAAAAATTCCTTACAATATTTGAAGCATCACAAATTGAACAGGAGTTCTCACCTAAACGATGTACTGTACATCTTTTCTGCTCTCCAGTACTATGTTCACATTTTGTCTAAATCAGAGTCATGCTTTGTTGACTTAAATGTCTATACTAAGTGGATGGACCATGTGAGCTGATCATACTCTGCATCAAAGCCTGATTTACTTGATTCTTTGGACCTCATACCTACGACACCTGCCTTCCTTGTTGTCCATCTACAGCAGCTTGTCAACAAAGCCTATAATTTCCACTTCCAAACTTTTTAAATTAACCCTTCCCTCCTATTGCAACATCCCAACCCTGGCCTTTATCCCTGAATTCTGGATTCTCTCATTTATTCAACACGCTTTGTCTGGGCACTGACTGCTGGTATATTCAGCCACACACTGGGCAGGGGGTAGAGACATGAGCACCACCTGCGGACCAGGGAGAGGGGTTATTCACAGAGGGTTTCAGGTGAAACTGCAGCTCAAGACTAGAAGGATGAGGAGCTTCCCTGCTGGGCTTCTTGACACAGACTTTTTCTAATTCAATCCACTACAACTTCTCTTCAGCCTGACTGCTCTCTTTCATTCTTTTTTTTTTTCTCCCTTTTATTGTTTTTGCCATACAATGCCATGATATCACCATGGGTTTACATATGCTCCCCCTCCAGAAACCCCTCCCTCCCCCCTCCCTCCTCCCTCCCCCCCGGGAAATCTCGATGCACCAATCCCGAGCATCAATCCTGGGCTGGCGATTGATTTCACATATGATAATTAACATGTTTCAATGCCATTCTCCCATATCATCCCACCCTTTCCCTCATCCACAGAGTCCACGAGTCTATTCTATACATCTGCGTTCCTTTTGCTGTCTCGCATGTTGGGTTCTCGTTACTGTCTTTCTAAATTCCATATATATGTGTTAATATACTGTATTGTTGTTTTTGCTTCTGGCTTACTTCACTCTGGATAATGGGCTCCAGTTTGGTCCATCTGAGTAGAACTGATTCAAATGAACTTTTTTTTTAATGCTGAGTAATATTCCATTGTGTATATGTACCACAGCTTTCTTATCCATTCGTCAGTTGATGGGCATCTAGGTTGCTTCCATGTCCTGGCTATTGTAAACAATGCAGCGATGAACATTGGGGTACACGTGGCTCTTTCAATTCTGGTTTCCTCGGTGTGTATGCCCAGCAGTGGGATTGCTGGGTCATATGGCAGGGCTATTTACAGCTTTTTAAGGAACCTCCATACTGTTTTCCATAGTGGCTGTACTAGTTTGCATTCCCACCAACAGTGTAGGAGAGTTCCCTTTTCTCCACATCCTCTCCAGCATTTATTGCTTGTAGATTTTTGGATTGCAGCCATTCTGACTGGTGTAAAGTGATACCTCATTGTGGTTTTGATTTGCATTTCTCTGATAATGAGTGATGTTGAACATCTTTTCATGTGTTTGTTAGCCATTTTTATGTTTACTTTGGAGAAATGTCTGTTAAGTTCTTTGGCCCACTTTTTGATTGGGTCGTTTATTTTTCTCGAATGGAGCTGCAGGAGTTGCTTGTATATTTGTGAGATTAATTGTTTGTCCATTGCTTCATTGGCTATTATTTTCTCCCATTCTGAAGGCTGTCTTTTCACCTTGCTTATAGTTTCCTTTGTTGTGCAGAAGCTTTTAATTTTAATTAGGTCCCATTTGTTTATTCGTGTTTTTATTTCTGGGAGGTGGGTCATGGAGTATCCCGCTTTGGTTTATGTCAGAGAGTGTTTAACAAATTGAAAAATAAAAATCACATGATTATCTCAATAGATGCAGAGAAAGCCTTTGACAAAATTCAACATCCATTTATGATAAAAACCCTCCAAAAAGCAGGAATAGAAGGAACATACCTCAACATAATAAAAGCTATATATGACAAACCCACAGCAAACATTATCCTCAATGGTGAAAAGCTGGAAGCATTCCCCCTGAAATCAGGAACAAGGCAAGGGTGCCCACTCTCACCACTACTTTTCAACATAGTTTTGGAAGTCTTGGCCACAGCAATCAGAGCAGATAAAGAAATTAAAGGAATCCAGATTGGAAAAGAAGAAGTAAAACTCTCTCTGTTTGCAGATGACATGATCCTCTATATTGAAAACCCTAAAGACTCTACCAGAAAATTACTAGAGCTAATCAATGAATATAGCAAAGTTTCAGGATACAAAATCAACACACAGAAATCCCTGGCATTCCTATACACTAACAGTGAGAAATCAGAAAGAGAAATTAAGGAAACAATCCCATTCACCATCGAAACAAAAAGAATAAAATACTTAGGAGTATTTCTACCTAAAGAAACAAAAGACTTGTATATAGAAAACTATAAAACACTGATGAAAGAAATCAAGGAGGACACAAACAGATGGAGAAATGTGCCGTGTTCGTGGATTGGAAGAATCAATATAGTGAAAATGAGTATACTACCCAAAGCAATCTATAGATTCAATGCAATTCCTATCAAGCTACCAGAGGTCTTCTTTAAAGAATTAGAACAAATAATTTCTCAATTTGTATGGAAATACAAAAAACCTCGTATAGCCAAAGCAATCTTGAGAAAGAAGAATGGAACTGGAGGAATCAACCTACCTGACTTAAGGCTATACTACAGATCCACAGTCATTAAGACAGTATGGTACTGGCACAAAGACAGAAATATAGATCAATGGAACAGAATAGATAGCCCAGAGATAAATCCACACATCTATGGACACTTTATCTTTGACAAAGGAGGCATGAATATACAATGGAGAAAAGACAATCTCTTTAACAAGTGGTGCTGGGAAAACTGGACAGCCACTTGTAAAAGAATGAAACTAGAACACTTTCTAACACCATACACAAAGATAAACTCAAAATGGATCAAAGATCTAAGCATAAGACCAGAAACTATAAAACTCCTAGAGGATAACATAGGCAAAACACTCTCTCTTTCATTCTTGAGTCAAAGCTTTCAAGTTCCCTCCTTCATCCCCCGAATCTGTCTGGCTCTGTGCTCAGAGATACAGATTGGGTGAGACCCAGTCCCTGGCCTTAGGAGTTCAGGAGGAGAAGGACCACAGACCCACAGTATGGAGCTGCCTGAGGCAGGGCTAGCCGGTGCTCCGGGGGCCCAGAGAGGGCGTAAGAAGTTCTGCTAGGCACTGGGGAGAGCTGGACTGCGGGGGGAGTGTTGTTTTCCAAGAGAAGGTGACATTCACACTGGACTCTGAAAGATGAGAAGGTTTTCAGCTGGACGTGGGGGAAGGCTAGGCAGAGAGCATTCCAGGCAAAGGGAGCTGCAAGCGGAAACACACAGAACAAACGGAGGGGTCTGTAACCACAGTCCCTCTCCATGGTGGGAGAGGAGGTGCACAGCTCGTGGTAATGACCCAGATTCTGACACCTCAGAATGGTCGCGATGGCCATATGTTCCCTCCACCAGGTAGGTTTATCTTTCCTGAGGATGCCTGAGGCGACAACAACTAATAATAAGGTTTCAAATGAATGAAATCCCACGCAGCTACTTCTGACTCCTTTCACATGCCACTGCACTGATACAGCTGGGCTTGTATGGGGCTCAACGGTCCCTGAGAATCAGGCTCTGGGATCAAGGCTCATATTCACAAGTCACAGTGTGGACTGAGGTGGTGTAAGTGCTAGACTGAGGCATCGATCACCCCAGCTGCAGGAGTGCTGCCCTCTGATGGCTCAGATGAGTTTTCCTCTAGGATTTGCTCTCAGTTGAAGAGAACAGTCTCATTCAAAGTCATGACCCCTTCCCACAGATAACCCACATCCAGTGACAGATGCAGGGAACAAAGCCGGGCCTCCTACCTTTATACAGAACAACTTGAAGGGACCATTCCAGCTCCAGGGCCTCCCATGGGATTGGCTGACCTCTGTCACATCTGCATGGCAGTTCAACTCCCTCTCCCCAGCCTGCTGTCTTCATCCCACCATAGGTGTCATCCCAAGAGTGCTCCCAATGCACATACATGTCTGCCTGTGAGTCTGCTTTCTAGAGAACCTGATCCACAGCAGATACCCTAGGTGACTTGGTTCCAATTCAAACAAACCAGATGGTATTAAAATAGTTTCAGAAAGACTATACCAATCTGAAGGAAGTTGGTCACCACAGAAACCCGGTAAGGTAGTTAGTGGTAGCGCTCACTCATGCTCTGAGGTGCTGGGAGAAGGAATCTTATCAGCACCTCACCAGCTCTGTTCCACCTGGAGGGACACTTCCTCCTAGGGAAATGGATGTGTTCAGTTCAGTCTCTCAGCCACGTCCGACTCTTTGCGACCCCATGAACCGCAGCACACCAGGCCTCCCTGTCCACCACCAATTCCCAGAGTCCACCCAAACCCATGTCCATTGAGTTGGTGATGCCATCCAACCATCTCATCCTCTGTCATCCCCTTCTTCTCTTGTCCTCAATCTCTCCCAGCATCAGGGTCTTTTCCAATGAGTCAGCTCTTCATATCAGGTGGCCAAACTATTGTAGTTTCAGCTTCAACATCAGTCCTTCCAATGAACACCCAGGACTGATCTCCTTTAGAATGGACTGGTTGGATCTCCTTGCAGTCCAAGGGACTCTCAAGAGTCTTCTCCAACACCACAGTTCAAAAGCATCAATTCTTTGGCACTCAGCTTTCTTTATAGTCCAACTCTCACATCCATACATAACTATTGGAAGAACCATAGCCTTGACTAGACGGACATTTGTGGGCAAAGTAATGTCTCTGCGTTTGAATATGCTGTCTAGGTTGGTCATAACTTTCCTTCCAAGGAGTAAGCGTCTTGTAGTTTCATTGCTGCAATCACCATCTGCAGTGATTTTGGAGCCCAGAAAAATAAAGTCAGCCACTGTTTCCACTGTTTCCCCATCTATTTGCCATGAAGTGATGGGACCAGATGCCATGATGTTAGTTTTCTGAATGTTGAGCTTTAAGCCAAATTTTTCACTCCTCTTTCACTTTCATCAAGAGGCTATTTAGTTCTTCACTTCTGCCACAAGGGTGGTGTTATTTGCATATCTAAGGTTATTGATATTTCTCCCAGCTATCTTGATTCCAGCTTGTGCTTCCTCCAGCCCAGGATTTCTCATGATGTACTCTGCATATAAGTTAAATAAGTAGGGTGACAATATACAGCCTTGACGTACTCCTTTTCCTATTTGGAACCAATCTGTTGTTCCATGTCCAGTTCTAACTGTTGCTTCCTAACCTACACACAGATGGATGTTTAGGGCGACTGAGATTTGGCGCCATTAAATGAACCCATATCCTGTGCTAAATCCTCTCTCTCAATTCTCATGCTGAGCAATAGATACTGGGATTCTTATCTGCCTTTCTGTGCACCTGAAGACAGAGAAAGCCTGAATGTGCAGTCCATCTGGCAGTTACAATTTCTTATTTTCATCAGCACATTGATATTTAGGCTTGGAGTTTGTCTCTGCAAACTCCATCAGCCTGAGTGGACTTATTGGTGCTGAAACAGCAGAAAGCACATATGTGCAAGCCCAGAAGGCAGAGCCTAAAACTTGGATGACGGTCAATCCACCACGGCAATGACCTTCTGAGGGTGTCTCAGTGGACAGACACTCCATTGCTTCTTATGATAATTAGCCTATACTTTGAAATGTCTATAGACATAACTCAATGGGAACACAGAGACAGTTCTGCATTCCCATTGTAGCCCCTTCTCAGACCAAACTCACTAGGAAACAGACCTCATTTACCTCAAATGTCAGGGGAAATGACTGATGAAAGGTTAAAGAGCTTTTTCACAAGCAAAGAAAAGGAAAAAAATCAAGAGTGCACAAGTCCAGCAACTTCCCCTGGAGTGAGCAAGGACCAAGGCCCTCCTTGAGGAGATATTGTTGACATATTAACACAAGAATTTCTATAAATAATCCTCTTGGAATAAAGGAGATGGTTGTTCTGGTAACTGCTTTCTGACTTCACTTGAAAATCACAACAGAAAAGTGATGATATTATAATCAAATATCCAATCAAAATCGTGTCTGCCCAGCTTCCTTGATACCATGGAGAACATCCACTCAGCTTCTAGTTCCTGAGAGCTGGAGGTTAGATTATTACCTTCCAGGTCCTGTCACTGAAAAACGAAATTCTAAATGGGCATTTCCTTTCTCTCACAATCTGGTGTTTTTCTGCTGGGAGAGGGTATTCTCCAAGTCTCTGCTTTTGAAAATTGACTTCAAAATGGAATTTGTGAAATCGCTCTTACCTCTACACCACCTCTATCTCCTCCCTAATTTCTCTCCTTAGCCCTGTATGACATTCTGTTCCTCTATGAAGTGTAGGTCCCCAGAGGTCTACCAGAGAACATGGGTAGCCTCTGGTCACTTGGTCAGTTGAGGGGACTTTCTCCAGGATAGGTGTCTGTGTCAGCTGGGCCTGGGGACATTAAGGTTGAGTACCAGCAAAGCCTGCCTCAGAGTGGCAGTGCTGGTGGAGAGCTAAGCCCCACTCTTGCTCTTTAGGTAAATGAGGCTCAGAAAGTATCATGAGCAGAGTCCAGAACAGATTCCTAGACCAGGGCCCCTTCCACCAGGACATGTGCTGAGCTGTTTCATCTATGCACTAATCAATCACACATCTAGACAACCACTTGGTCCACAAATGTTCACTAGGCCTCTACTGTGGGTAAGCACAGATCTGGGATCACTAAAAGGAGCAGGAATAAGGGCTAGTGCTAAATTCATTTATTAGTCCTTAACAGTCTTCTTATATGTGGAATCTTTGGGATTTTCCATACATAGTTCATGTCATCTATGAACAGAGACCATTCTACTTCTTCATTTCCAATTTGGATTAACTTTCTTTTTCTTGCCTTATTATTCTAGTTCGGAGTAGGGAGGGCTTTTTAAGGGCTCTCTGCTTGTGGCCCTACAGCTGTCTTCCCCGCTTCTTCAAATCACCTGTATGCTAAACTAACTCTCTTAGATTAATTGACTTGCCCAAGGTCATAGCTAATATTCAGTTAAGACAGCCACTAGTCTGAGACCTATTCAATCACAGATGCCTGGGCTCTTCCCACCTTCTCTTGAGCTAAGAAATCTATCATTATTAAAATAACATTTTTGAACAGGTAACACCCATTAACCTCTCAACATAGATTCCTTTTGGAAAGGGAATTTCAAAACTGGGTCCGTATTGACTCTGGGAAAGCAGAGAATGAGTTAGAATTGTGTCCAGGAGGAAATGGGGCTTCTGGAGAGCAAAGAAAAGGCAAAGGAGGTCCTTAGGCAAGGGGTGGAGTAAAGAAGAATAGGGTTGATGGGAGGCTCTGTAAATTCTGATCAAGGTGGCTTCCTGTTTTCCAAACTCTCATCCATAGGGTATCACCAGCATTATTTTTGTAATAGTATAGAACCACCTGTACTATTATTGACTCTGTTTTTCTAAAAATAAATATATTTTTAAAGGAAACCTTACATCTCTAAATCCCTACCAGAATCATTTGCCATAAACAGAATTTAATTGTAGAAAATGAAAGTAATATTATATTGTTAAATTTTAACTAAATAGTTGTCTGCCAAAAGATGCCAGCCTGGGGCCTATTTTCTCTGTTAAAGAGAGAGATTAGCATGTGTTAAGGAGGTGTGGAAAACTACCACCAAGCTAAATTTCTCCTTGAAACAATTAGAAAAATCAGGAAACCATTAAAAGGGGAATAACTTCCTCATGCTCTAATTCAGAGTTATTTTATGTTGGGATGATGTCCTATCTAAAATTACCTCCCATACCTCCAATGAAACATATCCTTAAATAAAGAAATTCTGAAGTAGATTATCAGATTTGTTTGAAATGAGTCCAAAGCTCCAACCCAGAGAATCCATGAGAAATGGGGGTTGTGGCTGAGAAGGGAATTTGGAGCATTTCTAGCTAGGCAACAGCTTGGAGGGTCACAAGAAGCAGGAGGGACTGAAGCCAGAGAAACATAAACTTCTCTTAACCCCACAAGTAGTTTTCCTAGTAGGATCTGTGGGGAAAGCAAAAGCCTTCAAAGGTTAGAGACAAGAAAGGGAGCTAGCAAGTTCTGCTAAGAATTCTTGGCTTCAGTTCTCTGTTCACTCTTTCTCCCTTTTTTCCTGTCTCCCTCCCTCCCTCTCTCTCAACCTCTCTCACTCTCTCCTTTCTTCTCTCTCTTCCTCCTCCATTTCTCTCTCTCTGTTTCACTCACTCCATCTACTCTAGTTCACCTTATACACGTAGGAAAACATGGAGGGAGGCATGGCAAAATGTCATAGATATTATATATATTAATACTTGAGGGCTGAGAGTGGAAGAAGCGGGGCTTCATAGGGACTTTGTGTGCAAACTTTTATATGATTTAAAACTTTCAATGAATGTTTACAAACTCAATTAAAATCATTTTCTTGTTTTGAAAATAATCAAAAAGAATGACTCGACAAACAACATGGAAACTGCATCCTGCCTAAAGGGAGATGTTTTCAGCTTAAGACTCTGTATGAAAGTTACCCTAGTCACCAAAGAAATTAAGTATAATGTCCCACCACTGCACTGGCAGCACAATATGGGGTATTCTAATTAAAGAGGTATAGGAGCAAGACTACAGCGTAATAAAGTTTTAAAAGCTCTTCTAATAAATAGCAAGCAGTTAGCAAAGAGCATATTGAAAGGTTTAATTTCTTTCAAATACCAATGATGGAGTGTGCATTTAAAAAGAACTTCTAGCAGGTAAAAGCAAATCATTTTGTAAAACGCCTTTGAAAGTACTTTCCACTATTATTTTCTACATTCACTCCTAGCTGCATTTACATGGTATTATCACCATTTGAAATTGTTTCAATTATTTGTCATTTATTTTTTTTCTGTCCCCGCCCACACATCTCCCATAGAATATAAGTCCTTAGGAGTGGGAACCGTATCTGCCAATTACAGTCTCTGGCAAATCATAGGTGCTTAATTAGTTTGCTGGATGAATGGTTGGTTAAATGAAAACAATGATAAAGATCCTTATATAAGAAATAACAATCTCAGAACAACCTACGGTTGGATAAAAATAGAGTAGAAAACTCCTTAAAGATGGAAAAGCCTGCAGGACAGAAGAAGAAAAAAATGGCAGATTGTAGAGAGAATATTTGGCTAAGGGTTTTTAGTGAAGAGACACTGCAAATACCTTAGCTTTACTGCCTAAAAAGAAAAATTTTTTTTAGTCGCTCAGTCATGTACAACTCTTTGAGACCCTATGGACTATGTAGCCTGCTAGTCTCCTCTGTCCATGGAATGGAATTCTCCAGGCAAGAATATTGGAATGCCAAGTAGCCATTCCTTTCTCCAAGGAACCTTCCTGACCCAGGGATCTAACCCTGGTCTCCTGCATGGCAGGGGGATTCTTTACTGTCTGAGCCACCAGGGAAGTTCACGTTACTGCCTATATCAATACCTAAAACTTAAATTGTTGTGTGTGCATGTGTGCTCAAGTTAACTATAGTATAAACTCTATAGATTTCTTCAATTAATAAATGCAAGTTGGGGTTTGGAAAGAGAAAGGGTTGGGGGGCAAGACCAGTGTGGGTGTAAATTCCAGCCCCAACACTACGAAAGAATGTGTGTGCTCCTGATTCAAACAGAGAAAATATTTAGGAAACAGTTGAGGAGATTTGAACATCAGTAGAAGGTTAATGATGTTAGGGCATTGTTCACTTGCATAGGTGGTACTCATAGTGTTGCATTTACATTTATAAAGGGTTCTCCTCTATGGAGACATGTATTGTGAATGCAATGGTACAACGTCTTGGCTGTTTAGAATTACTAGGGTGGAGGCTGGCTAGGAGAATGGGTAAAACAAGTGTGACTGTGAACTGATGGTTGTTGAAGCTGGTGTTGGCTGCACAGAACTTTACCATTCTATTTCCTTTATTTTTGTATAAATTTGAATTTTTTTCATAATCAAAAGCTAAAAAGCAATCCAATATATATGTATAGGTTAGAATAACATACTAGTTGAATGACTGGGTAAGCGTCAAATTTTTTCTGTGCCTTAGTTTCCTCATCTCTAAAGTTAGAATAATAGTAATACCTATGCTATAGATTGCTATGAGCATGCACATATCAAACAAAACATTGACTGGTATATAGTAAGGGCTCATAAATATTAGCAGCTGTTGACATTAATATTATTAGGGAGGGAGAGAGCACAAAATCTGGAGACATATGTACTAAATGTTAACAATCTAGGCACAGGGGCTATGGGTGATTTTAATGGGTTTTTTGTTTGTTTAAATAGTAATATAATTATATTTTCTGATATTTTTAATATATATATATATTTATTTATTTTCCTTATGTCAGGTCTTAGTTGTGGCACGTGCAATCTTCACTGTGGCCCATGGGCTGAGTAGTTGTGGCACGCAGGCTTAAGCTGCCCTGAGGCATGTGTGATCTTAATTCCCAACCAGGGATTGAACCCACATCCCCTGCAGTGCAAAGCAGATTCTTAACCACTGGACCACAATGGAAGCCCATATTTTCTGATATTTTTAACAATGAATGTAGATTATTTGTATAATAAAAATTAAGCTTGAATGCTACCTCAAATCCTTATATGAATGAAATGGAATCATCTAATGAAAGTGTAATGAACATGGAACTGAATTAATCATTAATTGAAAATTATCATAGATCAAGAGAAGAAGTCAAGGGAAGGAAAGTGGGCCAGGTCCAGGGGAGTGGACAAAGATGGAAGTGTCGGCAAGTCCTCTGAAGCAGAAAGAGGTCTCCCAAAGCTATCCATGGACAGCCTACCCCGCATAGCAATCCTTTCTGCTTAATCGTTCTTTTGCTCCATTACAAAAATTGGATCCTTGCCTTTTTACTCTCACTATATTTTCTCCTTAGAAGAAAGAAGCCTTCAAATAGCCTCAATTATCACTCTCCCAAGGACAATTCTCAAAACCACATCTCTAGTTCTCACTGTCTCTGAACTGCCTGCCAAGCAATTTCAACTTTAGTATGTGCATTTTCACCTTAGATCTCAGTATATCTATAATGGCACTAATCCTGTCCCATTCCCACCATATGCCACTTAATATGACACTTACTAGTGCCTTTCCAATTCCACTAGGCCTCCAGTCCCCAGAGCAAAGTCCTTCCTCTCTCTACCCTCACAAATGATTCTATTTGACAACATCTATGTGGTAGCCTATTATGCGCCGGGCACTGGGGTTAGAAAGATGAAACTATGTGGGCTCTGCTCACAGGAGTGACTGCTTATACCAGTGTCTCTGTCTGGAGTGCCCTTTGATCACTTTTCTCTCAGTGAACTCCAATTTACCCTTCAACACCCAGTCAAATTTACCTCTCTTTGTGACATCTTTCCTGACTTCCTCTGAGGCCTCAGCTTGGCACCTATTGCCTTGTACCATGACTACATCTTGTTGAAGAGGCTGATAATTGTCTCCAAATATTTAGTATCTCCTCTTATAGCAATAGATTCCCTAAATTTAGCCCAAAAAGTGACATCCCAAGACAAAAATTACATTTTACAACCTCTCTTGCAGTTACTTGTTGCCACATGACAAAATTCTAGGCAGTTGGATGTGAAAGAAAGTGAAGCAGGTAACCTCCTGGGAGAAACACTGAAAGGAAGGGTTATGATCTTCTTTCCCACTCTCTCCATTCTTCTGATTGGAGCAGAGATGGACTGTATACACTCTTGGTTCAGGAAGTTAAGGGAAACACTTAATGGAGCACAGCCACTACACCAACCCTTGGATACCTACCACCAGCCTATTGGGTAAAAGAGAAATAAACCATTTTATCTAAGCTGCTGTTATTCCATGTCTCTACAACAGGCAGCTAAGTCTATTTCTTAAATAATATACTTGCCTACCTCTGATCCCCTCACCAAAGTTTTATAATTCTTAAAGGTATAAAACACACGTAATTGGAGTCTCCAAACAAGAGGAGGAAAAGCATGAGGCAGAAGGAATATTAGAAGACGTAATGGTTGAGAATTTTCCAAAACTGATTTAAAAAAAAAAAAACCCAAGCCACAATTCCAGAAGACATCTGAACTATGTACATCTGTACAAGCAGAGTAAACAAAGAAAACTACACATACCATGCCATAATAAAACTGGTGAAAATAAAGACAAAGATAAAAACCCAAAAAGCAGTCAGAAAAGTCATTTATTTGCCCAGTGACTGGAACAGATAAAGGCCCTGAAAAACATTTGTTGAATGAATAAATGATGGCTTGGATGAGTGTTTGATAGACTTAGACCATCTTGTTGCTCAGTAGGATGTAGCAGAAATACTAAAATGGGTATCAGGAGACCCAAATTCTAATTCCAGCTCTGTCTTAATTAGCACTATGAAATTAGACAACTGCTTACTTCCTCCAGACCTCTGCTTCCTTGCTACAAAATGAGAGAGTCAGATTTCTGCCTCTGATAATGGCAGAGTAGTTTGTTGCAGACCACTCTCCCACTGAGAAATCACAAAACGCTAGACAAGATATAAACGGCAAAAACAAATTTTTAAAGTATTGGAGAGAAACCTTGGCAGCCAGTACTTGGGGAGACAGGATCTTAAGAGAGAAGAGAATCAACTGAAGTGAGTTCAACAATCTGCCAACACTTCGGCCCACAATGTTCTTCCTGATTCATAAGTAATTCAGGATGAGTGAATAAAAACTCCAGCAGAAAGAAGAACCTAAGAGTTTGGGAAGCTAACCTTAGCTCTCACAGCTACACAGGATTGAGGAGACAAAAGTTGCAGTGTATCTAAAACATTTTCCTTGCCTGGAAGCTATAAAATTCATAATTTAAAGTAAAACCTAGTAAGTCATAGATGTGTGTTCTGCTCTGTAAAGTAATCACTAAAAATAAGAGCAAAAGAACTATAATTAAAAGCCAGCAAAGGAGGAAATTCAACGATAAATATATTTCCTATCCAGAATTCATGGAGACAGAATGCACATTTGTGGTGACCTGGGATAAGGAGAGGGGGAATTGGGGAGCAACTGCTTACTGGATATAGGGTTTCCTTTTCGGCGTGTGACTACATAATGGATATATTTCCTTTCGAGGTGATGAGAATATTTCAGAACCAGACAGAGGTGATAGCTGCATAACAGTATGAATGTACTACCTACCACTATGTCATCCACTTTAAACGTTAATTTTATATGAATTTAATGTCAATAAAAAATTTTAAATTTCAATAAAAATTACAAAAAATATCCAAAACACTTGATTTACCCAAAAGAAAACAAGGAAAAAAAGAAAAAAAATGGAATACAGAACCAGTGAGGAAAAGAAAATAAGAAACATAAGACAATAAAATTTAACCCAATGTATCAGTAATTATATCAAATATAAATGGTTCTAATATATTGATCAAAAGACAGAAATCATAAAGCTCTCAAAAAAGACATACTTTAACTATCAAGATACAGGAAGATGAAGTGAAGGAAGAAAAGATATGCCATATAAACATAAACCTAAGGAAAAGAGTGGAATTGAACTAATACCAGACAAAAACTTTGGGATAAGAAGAATTACTAAAATAAAGAGGAACAACTCATAATGAAAAAACTCAGTCTACCAAGAAGCAATTCTAAGTTCAGTTGTACCTCATAGCACAGCTTCACAAATATGAAGCAAAACTTGACAGAATTAAAGAGAAACAGGCAGCCCAAAGGGGCTTCCCTGTAGTTCAGATGGTAAAGAATCTGCCTGCAATGCAGGAGACCTGGGTTCAATGCCTGGGTCAGGAAGATCCCCTGGAGAAGGGAATGGCAATCCATTCCAGTATTCTTGCCTGGATAATCCCATGGAAAGAGGAACCTATCAGGCTACAGTCCATGGGGTCACAAAAGAGTCAGACATGACTGAAACGACTTAGCCCACAGCACAACGGGACTTCCCAGGTGCTGCTAGTGTTAAAGAATCAGCCTGCCAATGCAGGAGACACAAGAGACGCAGGTTCAATCCCTGGGTCGGGAAGATTCCCTGGAAGAAGGAATGGCAACCCACTCTAGCATTCTTGCCTGTAAAATCCCATGGACCGAGGAGACTGCCACACAAACCAAAAAAAGGCACTCCAAAAGTCATAATACATTGAATATGCCTCTCAGTGACTGATAGAACAAGTAGAGAAAAAAATGACAAAAATACCCAAGATTTTAACACCATAATATACCAAACTTGATCTTATTAACTCATTAAGAATGTTGTACCTAACAACTGTAGAATACATCCTTTTCTCAAAGTGTACCAAAATTTTGCATTTACCAAAATTGATCATTTTCAAGCCATAAAGCAAGCCTCAACACAATTCAAAGGACTGAAATTCCATAAAGTATGGTCTCTGACAACAGCAGAATTAAGCTAGAGTCAAAAAAACAAGAAACAAGAAAATCCCTGTTTGGAAATCAAGCAACACACTTCTAAAATGAAGAGGCCAGGACATATGCTCTCTAGAGTTCCTTCAATGTCTGATGGTCTCTCAGTCTGAGTGCCTCATTTGCCAACTTTCCACTTCACACTGAGCAGTGCAGGTCACAGCAAGTTTTCCTCATGTCAGGAGGCTTTGGGATTGTCAGTCTTTGTTCCATTCGCATTGAGAGAGAGAGAGAGATTCCCCAGGTAAAGGAAGACAAGCTCCTACTTGCTCTCCTTCCTCTCTCAGGCTCACAGGGTTATGCAGGCAACATTTATACTCCCAGTGATCACTTTTCCCAATTGGGGACATACCTTCCAGATTCCTGTGAGCTCACTCAGTTTGATGACAGAAGCCACTCCATTTCCAAGACTACTCACAGGAGGTGTGGCAGGAGCCACCCAGAAAGTGATGGCTGGTCCATGAACAGACTCCTCAGACAGGACCCAGGGAGACTAAGAGGCTAACAGCTTGGAGACATCACTCTGCCCTGAACTCTCAGAGCTGGGCCATTTGTGGTCACCTTGTTTGGGCTCTTGAAGGTGGCTGAACACAAGTCATACAAACCTGACTTCCCTTGATTAGAGGAGTAAGTAAGGCCTGGTATAGCCCAACTCCCAAACTGCCAAGAGCTCCCTTCAGTTACCTGGTCCAGCCTTACCATGTGCTTATTTATTAGGAAATTGAACACTCCTTTACACTAGGGTAAACATGACTGTTTGATGTAAGCATCCAAACATCATTAGCTCAACAAACTTTTATTAAGCTCCTACTACTTGACAGGTACTCTTCTAGACACTAGAGTTGCAAAGAGGAATCAAATGCATTCATAAGTAAGAGAATTAAGCTTTAAAGTGTTGGGCAAAGTATTTTCAGGAATATTCACAAAGACTATCCCATGGATGTGTCTGAAGTGAAGCATCTTCCCGAAATCAGAGCCTGGACCATGACCAATCCTGGAGCCTAGAGCAGTACAGGTCTAGCTCCACAGTGAAAGCCAAGAGTGGCCTTCCCCCAGTACCAAGCCCAGCTCCAGGTCTCCTGCATCATACATTACCAGATTCAGAAACTTCTAGAGACAGACAGATGGCTATGGGGCATATAAACCTAGCTGCAAAAGGCAAAGCCACTATTACTTACAATCCTGTATTGCTGGGGTCATAGCAGAGCCTTTCCATCCCAAAAGTTGCAATGAGGCCTGGAGAAGACTTGCATGTCATTCTCAGGTGGCACTGTACTTATGTTTTCACAAATGGACAAAAAGAGAAGAAGACATGTTCCTATGGGAGAATGGGAAGCAGTGATGGCTATGGGGAAGTGTAGGGAAAGGGTACACCTGAGTCCAGATGACCCAGGTGAGATAGGCAGTGAGCAACCACCAGCCCCCCCCCACCGCCGGAGGTCTGAGGGACCAGCTCTGGGCTTCCCTGTAGGCAGCTGTGATGTCTGGTACACCCCACTCACCTGTCCCTCAACAGCTCTCTAGCCTAACCTCTGCCTCCAGCATACTTGTAGCTCTGGGCTCAGAGAAAGGTGCCTGCGTGGATCACTGCCAGGCTTACCTCCTTAGTCCAGGAGCCAGGCCACCATCCAGGCCACAAAGCTGACCCACTGACCTGTGCCCAGATGAAGTGACTGGCAGCCAGCTAAGAGCAGGTTCCATGGCATCACAGAATCAAAGTAAAAAGGATAATATGGCTAATCCCTCGTGGCTGGGTGAGGAAGTAGGGACAGAGATCTCCTGGCTGCCCAGACCTAGAATAGGTTCTTCCTGCCTGTTCTCCAGCTGGCAGGTTCCTATGGAGCTGTGAGACAACACATACACGGGTAGACTCCCCTGACACACACACACATCAGGTGCAGAACTGAGCCCTAACCCCTGGCTGGTGGTCTGGTGTTGCCCATGTAACAATGCTCACATCCTGTTTGGCTTTTTCTGAGGTTTGAAATGGACAGCACATGGCACTGAGGTCCAGAGAAAGTGAAAGTGAAATTCTTTCAGTCGTGTCTGACTCTTCATGACCCCATGGACATGAAGCCCATGGAATTCTCCAGGCCAGAATACTAGAGTGGGTAGACTTTCCCTTCTCCAGGGGATCTTCCCAACCCAGGGGTCAAACCAGGATCTCTCGTTTGATCCCTGCATTGCAGGTGGATTCTTTACCAACTGAGCTATGAGGGAAGCCCACTGAGGTCGAGAGGGGTCACAAATATCCCTCCTGCAGGGTTGGGCAGAGGCTCCCTGAGGGACCAGCAGCCAATCTGCACAGGCAAGGGGATGTGGTCCGCTCCTTCCCAGTGCCCTCCAGTCCCTGTGGAGCCCCTCAGCATTATTTCCCACCCTGACAGTGTGAGCCACACCTGGCTTCTCAGTGGCAACCTCCACTCTCAGCAAAAAGGGTGAGTAACAGCATTTTAAAACAAAAAAGAAGATGCATGCCCCCTCTATGAGATGAAACCCTTTGGGGACAGCCAAAGGAAAAAGAAATGAACATTTACTATATACTTGCCATGCATTTTCATATATAGTCTCAGCAACAGCAAAGGAAGGTAATAATTTCCAATTTTACACACAGGAAAACTGAGGCCCACAAATGCTATAATAGTTATACAATGTCCCAAAGTCACAACACTAGTGAGTGGTGGGATGGCATTCAAACTCAGGTCTCCTTAATGGACAAGAAGAAAAAAGTCTCCAAGGCCAAGACGGTGATTTGAGAAAGAACTAGTATGTTGAAAGGGCAAAGCTGAGTATAAAAGCAAACTACAAGGTATATGAATTTATTTTTAAAAGCTTGAATTTCTAAAAAAAAAAAAAAGGAATTTATATATGAGATATGTTACATTTCTGGTAGGTTTAAAAAAAAAATAATAGATTCTTCCCCACTGAGTGAATTTATATCCAGCCTGGGTCCAAAGACTTGGTAACCTTGGATGAGCCACTTAATCCTTTGGAAAGAGGATTGGAGACAAACCAGAAATGAGTTGGCAGAAGGAGGAAACTGAAGGCTGCTGATGTGAATGACAAATGCAAGAAATGTGGATGTGGAAGGGCAGAGAGAAACAAGCAGACATCTGGAAAGGGGGGTGACAGCTAATGGCAGTAGGCAAGCAGAGAGAGCATTTTAGAGCCCGACCATCTGGGGCCCTACAGACAGGGGAGGAAGCTCAACTATAATCTCTGTGTTGCTAAGAGCTCATCTGATTCAGCCACTGGCCCAGCAGGGCCTAAAGACTAGCAAAGAAGAAATTCAATCTTGTACTCAAATGGACAAGGTAGAATTCTAACAGCCTCCTAAAGGGATAGTGTCCAGGAGCCCAGAACAATGCTGGCACAGAGGGAAAGACCAATATCTGTTTATCAGATGAATTAATAAATCAGGATATCTAGTTCCTGACCCACCTCTGGTTCTCCACCAGTCTAAAGAAAACAATTTAACCTGCCAGAATCTAATTTTTATCAAATCTAAACTGAAGAGCTTATATTGGATAATCTCCAGCTTCAGGTACTCCATGGCCACAAGGCTGAGAATTCCCTGGCCAAAGCACACCCCATCAGAGAGGAGAGTGGGATGATGCCAACAAACCATGAAGGCCATGGGTGACAGCCCAGGGGTCAAGAATCCTCTTTGAGGGAAAGGCAGTGAGTAACCTCTGGGCTGGAACACAGAAGATAGTACAGAAAATTTATCCAGTCTCTCTCTCTCTCACATGATTTCTCTTTCTCTCTCACACACACACTTATACACACGCATACGCATACAGTCCCTCTTATCTCCCAGATTCCACTTAACAGCCTGGAAAATGTTTCAGCCAGATGTGTCAGTTCAGGAAGTTCTAATCCCTGGCCTCCCACAGCTCCTCAGACTCCCATGCATGTGGCCCTGTGTTATTTCAAATGTGAAATCCATCCTCCATCCATGCCTACCACTCATGAAGCCTCCTGCAGTGCCCGGGGGCATGGACACAGGCTCCAGCCTCAAAGCCACTCTCCAGCACTGACTCCCCAGATGCATTTGAAGAGTCATTTGACCACTGTGACTCCAGTTCCTCATCTGTGAAATTAGGAGATAATGTCTACCCAAAGACTTTTTGCAAAAATTAAAGAAGAGAGTGAACATAAAGAACCCTCACACTGCAATAAGGGTATTGAAATAGGGGAGACAGATGGGAGTCAATTCCAGATTCAACAAGGACAAGTGGGGATTCACAACCAATGAACAGAGTGAAGGGTCAGTGTTTGGAAAGGTAGTAAGAGGAGACATCAATGTTAGGGCGATTCTTACTAGACTGACTTAATAGGATTTATGATGAAGGCTAGCCAGGGTAGTCAGGTTCCAAAGGTAAGAGACGAGAAATTTGATTATATATTGATGGTCATCTGTTATCAAGGATGGAGCAGTCTCTCTAAACTGACTTAGAAAGATTCTTAATAAAACTGGGCTTGGAAGTTTTATTAAGACATGGAAGCCCAAGGTTAAAGCCTAATTGAAAAGAGAGTTCAGAGGACCCTAACAAATGTTTAATCCAAGCAGAGAATCTTGGTAAGCTGCCACAATCGTCCAATTTACAACTGTCAAGCCAGATTCTGGGCCTCAGTGTTCCAAATCCTCAAAATAATCCTAGCAGGAGGATCCAGAGTCCATCTCTATTTCATCGATGAGAAAATAGGGGAATCAAGAGTCCAAAGTCAGACTGTTGGTGAATGACAGAGCTGGGATTCGAACCCAAAAAGTCTGGCTCCAAAGCCCAGAGCCTTCTTTACCCACCAGATGATACTGCTTCCCACCTGCTTTATCTTTGGTGGATTTCATGCTTAATTACTCTCTCCACAAATCTGGGGCAGAGAGACCCAGAGAGACAGGTATCTCATGCCATCCTGCTTTACAATGGGCCACTCCTTCTAATCCCAGTCATTAATCTGAGGCCTAGAAAGAGAAGCCAGCATAATGGATACTCCATAATGTGATCTGACCAACAACAACATTGGTACACAAAAGAAGAAACCCATGGCAGATTTCTGCATTAGTTTCTATTTCTGTTGTGTTCTGCTTTTGTTTGATAATAAGGGGGAGGAGACTGGGCTTGAACACTCATCTGCAGCAAGAATTTTTTATCACCAGGGCCTGGAAAACAAAATGAGTTTAAATTTCTTCCAATTTTTATTTCAACTTTGCCAGTGGACATCTGTGCTCATGGGCTTGGAAGCCATAATGCATGGCTAACACTTTCCAATAATTTTCTTTTGATAATTCCTCTGACAGTCAGAAGAAAAGGGCCTGAACATGAGTTTAACATCACATGACAATACTTTCCCAATTCTATGTGGCAAATTGATACTTTTCTTTTTCTACCAAGATAATAAGGGGAGGAGGGAATGCTTTATCAGAAGTGAAAAGCACTGGACTAGGCATCAGGAAAGTCGGGCTCTCATCCAGGCTCTGCTACCTACTCTTGAGCTGTGTGACCTGGGGTGGGTAACTTCATCTCTCTGGGCGTGTTTCAACATTAAGAAGTGAGACACTTATGCTATCTGATCTCCAAGTCCCTCCCAGCTCTGAAATTTCCTGCATCAGTGATACAATACAGTGATAGGAGACCTTCACAGCATCAGTGTTTTGGCTTTGGATGTAGTTTGAGTTAACCTGGCTTGTTGGCTAGCATAGGAGAAAATCCAAAATTAATTGTGTACATTTATGAGCATATAAAGGGCAACATTTACCTCAAGGATCCAACATGATATAGAGCACATCAGAGTGAGCACATAAACAATAGGGAGTAGTGGAAACAGTGGTGAACAATGTCTCTAAAGGTGGCAACAGTGAAAATGCAGACCCAATGTGACCAGAGTCTGCGTTTCCAAGAGAAGATAGAAGACTAGATTCGTATGTGAGACTTCTTAATTTTTAAAATACTAGTGGAGCCAGAGAAAATATACTCACAATCTCAGTTAGCAAATACTGGGTCATATGTGGGCTTCCCTGGTAGCTTAGCTGGTAAAGAATCCACCTGCAATTCAGGAGACCCTGGTTCGATTCCTGGGTCAGTAAGTTCCCCTGGAGAAGGGATAGGCTACTCACTCCAGGATTCTTGAGCTTGTTTCCCTGATGGCTCAGATGGTAAAGAATCTGCCTCCAATGTGGGAGACCTGGGTTGGATCTCTGGGTTGGGAAGATCCCCTGGAGGAGGGCATGGCAGCCCACTCCAATATTCTTGCCTGGAGAATCCCTATGGACAGAGGAGCCTGGCAGGATACAGTTCATGGGGTTGCAAAGAATCAGACATGACTGAGCAACTAAGCACAGCACAGCATGGGTCATGTGTACTAGCTCTCCATACCCTTCTCTTGGCTCTCAGAGATCCAAGTATGAAAAGCTTTCAATTCTGTTTACTCATCTGTCTCCTTGCTGGACCTAGAACATCTTGAGTGTCCCTGATTTTATGTCAGCCTTGAGCAGCACATTGTGAACAGTTAATAGAATAAAGGAATCTTATTACTTACAACTAAAACCTCACAAAAGACCAAGACTGGGTGGCTTAAATAAGAGAAATGTATTTTCTAACAGTTCTGGAGGCTGGAAAGTCTAAGATCAAGGTTTTTTCTGGATTCATTTCTAACAAGGCCTCTCTTCCTGGGTTGCAGATGGCCCTTCTTCGCATGGCCCTTACAAGGTATGTGAGCAGAGAGTGAGCTCTCTGGGGTCTGTTTTACAAGGCAATAAACCTATCGGGTCAAGCTTCCACCACCTTTATGACCTCTTTTAAACTTAACTACTCCCTTGGAGGCCCCATCTCCAAATACAGTCACACTGGGGATTGGGGCCTCAACATATTAATTGGGTAGTCACACAAACATTCAGTCCAGGGGGGAAATTCCCTGGCACCCAGTGGTTAGGACTACACACTTTCACTGCTAAGGGCTGGGGCTCAATCCCTGGTCATGGAACTAAGATACCACAAACCACATAGTGTGGCCAAAACAAAATGTATTTTAATTAAAAAACTTAAAAAGAAATAATTTATTCCATGACAGTCACCTAATTCCAATCTACAGGAACTTACTAAGGCAAGAAAGTACAGGACACTGAGTCTGGAGGGCAAGAGGGGCAGGAATTGCAGAGGCCCTCAGCCAGGCATGCCTGAGCCTCTCTCCTTTCCCATGGGCTGCATTTCCTCAAGCCCTGATGCTCCTTGCCCCTCATTACCCACTGAGCTGAGCAACAGGCTCTCCCAGGACCATGGCCTGGAGCTTTCCTACAAGCCGATACAAATACAACACCAGCTGGGCCACCTCCAGCATCCACATAGCCATGGAGGCATCATTATCCTCCCTTTTCCTAATAAGAAAACACAGGCCCAAGCAGGTGGAGTAATGTGTCTAGTGAGTAGCAGGGCCCAGATTCAAACTCCAGCCTGGTTGGCAACAAGGCCTTTGCCCTACCCCCTGAGCATCACTGCTTTCCTGCCATCCACCTCTCCACTAACTACCCTGTCCCCAACCAAGAACTTTCAGATTTCAAAGCCAGCACCTGAACCACAAACTGATGTTTACCAGGAGTCAATCCTCATATTCCCAAGACATCTCACGCCCCATCTGATCATCACTTTCCCTCAGAGCCAGTCTCAGCATGCTACAAGTAGCAAATGATCCAGGGTGAGTGGCTTCTAGGGTCCCAGCAAGGCCACCTCACTCAGAAGTGCTGTCTTAAACACTCTGCTTTCTGGTGATTGAATTTTTTTTTAACTTCCTAAGTCATGAAATTAAAAGACACTAACTACTTGGAAGGAAAATTACGACCAATCTAGACAGCATATTAAAAAGCAGAGACATTACTTTGTCAACAAAGGTCTGTCTAGTCAAGGCTATGGTTTTTCTAGTAGACACGTATGGATGTGAGAGTTGGACTATAAGGAAAGCTGAGCACAGAAGAATTGATGCTTTTAAACTGTGGTGTTCGTAATCAGAAATCTTCCAAAAAACAAAAGCCCAGGACCAGATGGCTTCACAGCTGAATTCTACCAAAAATTTAGAGAAGAGCTAACACCTATACTACTCAAACTCTTCCAGAAAATTGCAGACAAAGGTAAACTTCCAAACTCATTCTATGAGGCCACCATCACCCTAATTCCAAAACCCGGCAAAGATGCCACAAAAAAAAGAAAACTACAGGCCAATATCACTGATGAACTTAGATGCAAAAATCCTCAACAAAATTCTAGCAAATAGAATCCAACAACACATCAAAAAAATCATACATCATGATCAAGGGATTTATCCCAGGGATGCAAGGATTTTTCAATATTCGTAAATCGATCAATGTAATACACCACATTAACAAATTGAAAAATAAAAATCACATGATTATCTCAATAGATGCA
>ML664175.1:4521041-4703222 GCA_007570785.1 Antilocapra americana | reverse complement strand
AACTGGAGCCCATTATCCAGAGTGAAGTAAGCCAGAAGCAAAAACAACAATACAGTATATTAACGCATACATATGGAATTTAGAAAGACGGTAACGAGAACCCAACATGCGAGACAGCAAAAGGAATGCAGATGTATAGAATAGACTCGTGGACTCTGTGGATGAGGGTAAGGGTGGGATGATATGGGAGAAGGGCATTGAAGCATGTTAATTGTCATGTGTCTAATCAATCGCCAGCCCAGGATTGATGCTCGGGGCTGGTACAGCGAGATTTCCTGGGGGGGAGGGAGGAGGGAGGGGGGTTATGGAGGGGAAGCATATGTAAACCCATGGTGATATCATGACAATGTATGGCAAAAACAATAAAAAAAAAAAAAAAAACTGTGGTGTTGGAGAAGACTCTTGAGAGTCCCTTGGACTGAAAGGAGATCCAACTAGTCCATCCTAAAGGAGATCAGTCCTGGCTGTTCATTGGAAGGACTGATGTTGAAGCTGAAACTCCAATACTTTGGCCACCTCATGCGAAGAGCTGACTCATTTGAAAAGACCTTGATGCTGGGAAAGATTGAGGGCAGGAGGAGAAGCGGACGACAGAGGATGAGATGGTTGGATGGCATCACCGACTCAATGGACATGGGTTTGGGTAGACTCCGGGAGTTGGTGATGGACAGGGAGGCCTGGTGTGCTGCGGTTCATGGGGTCACAAAGAGTCAGACATGACTGAGCGACTGAACTGAACTAAACTGAAGTCAAACCCTAATGATGAAGCCTGATTAATTATCAGAACCATTCAGAAAGCTTTTTATTTTTTATATAATGAAAAAGCTCATTGGTCTCTCCAGCATTTACATAAGAAATAAATGTTTATTATAAAATGTTAAACAATAAATAAAAACATAAGAAAATAAAACTCACCTGAAATTCTACCCTGAGATAACCATCACTAACATATCAATGACCTTATTTACATATATAATATATAGGTTTTATGAGGTCCTGTCACACATGCTATTCTTATTGCTACCTCTTTAAATGTGCCTGGGGGAGGGGAGGTTACCTTCTTACTCTGCCTCTGTCCCTTATTACCCACAGTCTTTGGCCCAGGTTACCAAAGTTAACAACTTTTTCTATGCTCATCAATCATATGCACACACAGACAGGCATTGACTAATGATGGAAATGATAATGATGACAGATTTAAAAGGAAGATCTGGATTATCCTTTGATTTATCCCTTTATTAAAAAAAGAAATCATATACATTTTGCTGACTCTCAATTTCCTTGTTTAACAATACCTCATGGGAATACCTTAGTCATCTTTTTTAAAAATTCAAAATATTCCATAATACTGATAGTGACAGTGCATTGAACTATTCCCCTATTGATGGAAATTTTACATTCTACTTTTATCACTATGCAACAAATATTCTAGGACATATCTATCTATAAACACTACTTCTATACAATGAAAGAGATTCTCTGCAATGGAATCTCTAAGTTGAAATGATATAAATCTTTAACTGCTAATGCCAGATTTATTTTCAAAATATTGTAGCAATCTACCCCTCTACCAACAGAGTACAAGTGTACTCTCTCCTGCTTCCCACCAGTAGTAGGTGTTATCATTATCTAGTTTCTGTCAATCTGATGGATGGAGAGTGATAACCTATTGATACTCTTTCTTTTTTTAAGTTTCCCTGTCTATCAAAGAACTTGAGCATCTTTTTCATATTCATTAGTCATCTGGGTTTGTGTTACTGTGAATAGTCTTTCCTTATCCTCTGCCTGTTTTTAATTGGATGGATTGCCTTTTATAAATTTTTGTTTTATATTGGATTATACTTGATTAACAATGTTGTGTTAGTTTCAGGTATAAGTAAAGTGATTAAGTTATACACATACATGCATCTATCTTTTTCAACTTTTTCTCCCATTTAGGTTATTTCATAATATTGAGTGGAGTTCTCTGTGCTATACAGTCAGTCCTTGTTGGTTATCTGGTTGCCTTTTTATGATCAACTTGAAAGATATTAATTATTTGGACTAGAAACAGGGTTCACCTAACCTGTATCTTCACCCTCCTAGGAACAGCCAGACTATATGCCCCAGTCTCCTTAGTGCTTGGACATATCCATAGACCAAGTTTCGGCTGCTGAAGCATGCTGTAAGTGTGTTTCACTCGCAGATCCAGATCATAAAATGCTCACTTGTGAGTATTCCTCCTAATGGTCTTCCCCAACAACCTTGGAAGCCACATGTTAATGACTGAAATGCACAAAATGGAAAGAGCCTGGGTTCCCGAATGTATGGTTGGAAGACAGCTGCATCCAAACATTGTGGACTTTATATGAGTGAGAAATTCATTTATTGTGTTAAGCCATAGGAGTAATGAGTTGGTATGTATAGCAGTTAGTGGTGCCCCAACTAATATACCTACCACTTGCCATATGTGTTACAACTATGTTCCCCAAACTATCACTGTGTATCAAATATAAACTAAGATCATGGAATCTGGTCCCATCACTTCACGGCAAATAGGTGGCGAAACAATGGAAACGATGACAGACTTTATTTTCTTGGGCTCCAAAATCAGTGCAGATGGTGACTGCAGCCATGAAATGATAAAACACTTGCTCCTTGGAAGAAAAGCTATGACAAATCTAGACATAATATTAAAAAGAAGAGACATTACTTTGCTGACAAAGGTCCATATAGCCAAAGCTATGGTTTTTCCAGCAGTCATGTATGGATGTGAGAGTTGGACTACAAAGAAAGCTGAGCACAGAAGAACTGATGCTTTTGAACTGTGGTGTTGGAGAAGACTCTTGAGAGTCCCTTGGGTTGCAAGCAGATCTAACCAGTCCATCCTAAAGAAAATCAGTTCTAAATATTCATTGGAAGGACTGATGTTGAAGCTGAAACTCCAATACTTTGGCCACTTGATATGAAGAACTGACTCAATGGAAAAGACTTTGATGCTGGGAAAGATTGAAGGAAGGAGGAGAAGGAACGACAGAGGATGAGATAGTTGGATGGCATCACCAACTCAATGGACATGAGTTTGAGCAAGCTCTGGGAGTTGGTGATGGACAGGGAAGCCTGCATGCTGCAGTCCATGTGGTTGCTAAGAGTCGGACATGACTGAGCAACTGAACTGAACTGATCAGTTTTGGTTGTAGTAAAATTTAAATTTTAAAATGCCTATATTTTCTTGTACTCCTTTATTTTATAGTTTCTATATTTTCTATCTATAAATGATCTCTTGGAAGCTTTTCAGAAATACAGATTCTAAAATCCATCCTGAAAAATTCTGCTATAAGAAGACTGTAGTGGAGGCAGGAAATCTAGATATTTTTAACACTCCCTTGGTGATTCTATTACTTTCCCAGTATTGGCAGTATTGCTCAAGCCATTAATGTGGCAGCCCCTATCAAATAGAAAGTAACTTGGGGTAATGACCGCCTTATTATTAACTGATGCCTCTAAGAATAATTTACCTGTTTTCTAAAAGCAGATCCCTGAAGGGATCAGGAGAGAGCACAATCTGAAGCCATGTGTATGCCCATCACTCTAGAAAGCTATAAGGGGTACAAATCCTGACTCTATTTGTGTGTCCTAGGGCAAGTGACTTATCTTTTCTGGGCCTCTGTTCTCCTCTGTAAGGCTGGAGTGATTATAATTTCTATTGTGTGATATGAATACTGACTTAATTTCCAGGGTCAAACCAAAGATAAAGATACACATAAAAAATATTTAATTCTAAACCTGGCACATATTCAAATAGCTCTTGCAGCTCTATGTCAAAATAAATGAATAAATAGGCAGATCTAAATAGACATTTCTCCAAAGGAGACATATAGATGGCCAAGAAACACATGAAAAGATGCTGGACATCACTAATTAGCAGAGAAATGCAAAGCAAAACTACAATAAGGCATCACCTCACCCTGGTCAGAAGGGCCCTTATCAAAAAAATCTATAGACAATAAATGCTGGAGAAGATATGGAGAAAAGGGAACACTTCTACACTGTTGCTGAGATGGTCTGCAAAACCACAGGGGCCAGAGTGGGTCTAGAAGTCAGGTATCAGAATTCCAATGTGTGGGAGGAGGCAGCTAGTGCTCTCCCATGCTCACTAAAACCCCCACAAAAATCTCTTCAGTCCATTTACAATGCCGCCTTCCCAGCTAGTTTACTTAAGACTCAACTCTGATATGGATCCCACAGAAGCCCTCAGCTGCTCTTCTTTCCTTAGGGTTACATGTGAAGACTTTAGTACAAAACCTAAGTCCCTCAAGACCCAAGGCCACAAGACACCCTCCACTCTAGCTACCTCAAAGATGACATGTCAGTCCCTGGTTGCCACAGACTGCTCAAGTCTTCATGCTTCTGCTCACATTGCTCCTTGTCTGCCTGAAGGATCCTACTCAGCATCGGAGACAATTTTAACTCTTCTCCGTGGGCCCCTCTGCCCTCTCTCCCCCACAGCCCACACTTTCTAGTTCTCCACTTACATTTTCTTCATATCTTTATTTTAGCATTTTCACACTCCATTGTCACTATTTGTTCCTCGCCATCTTCCTCTGTCTCTACAGCCTTATCACTACAGACCCACACAGCCAACTGCCTATTTACCCACTCCTCTTGGAAGGAGCACAGGCATTGTTCTGGACTGAACTGTGTTCCCCTAAAACGGGGAAGTACTAACCCCAGGTTCCTGTGAGGATGATCTTGTTTAAAAATAGAGGTCCTTGGACATGTAATTAATTAAGATAGGATTGTACTGATTAGAATGGGCCAACTTCAGTATGATTGATGTCCTTAAAAAGGAGAAGACACAGTGATGAAGCTACAAACCAAGGAACACCAAGGTTACCAGCAACCACCAGAAGCTAGGAGGAGGCAAAGAAGGACCCTCCCCTAGAGATTTCACAGGGAGTGTGGCCCTACGGACACTTTGCTTACAAATTGCTGGGCTCCAGAACTGTGAAAGAATACATTTATGTTATTTTAAGCCACCCAGCTTGGGGTTCTTTGTTACAACAGCCTGAGCAAACTCATATAAAAACTTTATACATATCAAGGTGAAGGGTAGCAGAATACGCCACCCCAAATATGCCCCTTAAACATAAGGATTTATGAGCCGAACGCAATTGAAAAGGATCAAATAAAAGTTTTCTGTCCTCCCTCTTTTTGCCTAAGAGTAGGACATAAATCTATAAAGATGCTCCCCCTCCACTCTCTAACAGGAAGGATAGAAATTAATCACCAGAGACATCTCTAGATTCTTACCAGCCCACCAATGAAAAAAGTCAAAGTGTTAGTCACTCAGTCATGTCTGACTCTGCGAGCCCAAGGATTGTAGCCCACCAGGCTCCTCTGTCCATGGGCTTTCCCAGGCAAGAATACTGGAGTGGGTGGCCATTTCCTTCTCCAAGGGATCTTCTTGACCCAGGAATTGCACCTGGGTCTCTGCATTGTAAGCAGATTCTTTACCAAGTGAGCCACCAGGGAAGCCCATTCCAGAGTAGTCTACAAAACAAAATTTACTAACTAGCCCTTATCTTCCATAAGTCTCCCATATACTTGCCTTCTTAGGAAGGAAGATGAGGCAAAACAACGTCCTCCTCGGCCTTTAAAAACATTCTCTAACCTCTGCCTTCTAAACATTCTCTAGCATAGGACACAAAACTTAATTCAAAATGGATCAAACACTAAATATAAGGTTAGACACTATAAAACTCTCGGAGTAAAACATAGGCAAAAATATTCTTTGACATAAATTGCAGCAATATCTTTCTTGTTCCACCTCTTAAGAGTAATAAATATAAACACAAAAATAAACAAACTGGACATAGCTAAAGCTAAAAGCTTTTGCAAAGCAAGGGAAACCATCAATAAAATTAAAAGACCACCTACAGAATGGAAGAAAATATTTTCAGATGATGCAACAATGAGGAATTAATTTCCAAAATATACAGTTCATGCAGCTCTACATAAAAAAAAAAAATCCAATTGAAAAATGGGCAGAAGATCTAAAAGGAATTTCTCCAAAGAAGACATACAGATGGCCAAGTTCAGTTCAGTTCAGTTCAGTCACTCAGTCGTGTCCAACTCTTTGCAACCACATTAACTGCTGCACACCAGGCCTCCCTGTCCATCACCAACTCATGGAGTTTACTCAAACTCATGTCCCCTGAGGCCGTGATGCCATCCAACCATCTCATTCTATGTTGTCCCCTTCTTCTCCTGCCTTCAATCTTTCCCAACATCAGAGTCTTTTCTAGTGAGTCAGTTCTTCACATCAGGTAGCCAAAGTTTTGGAGTTTCAACTTCAACATCAGTCCTTCCAATGAATATTCAGGACTGATTTCCTTTAGGATGGACCGGTTGGATCTCCTTGCAATCCAAGGGACTCTCAAGAGTCTTCACCAACACCACAGTTCAAAAGCATCAATTCTTTGGTGCTCAGCTTTCTTTATACTCCAATTCTTACATCCATACATGACTATTGGAAAAACCATAGCTTTGACTATATGGACCTTTGTGGGCAAAGTAATGTCTCTGCTTTTTAACATGCTGTCTAGCTTGGTCGTAACTTTCCTTCCAAGGTATAAGCGTCTTTTAATTTCATGGCTGCAGTCACCATCTGCAGTGATTTTGGAGCCCCTCAAAATAAAGTCTGACACTGTTTCCACTGTTTCCCCATCTATTTGCCATGAAGTGATGGGACCAGATGCCATGATCTTAGTTTTCTAAATGTTGAGCTTTAAGCCAACTTTTTCACTCTCCTCTTTTACTTTCATCAAGTCTCTTTAGCTCTTCTTCACTTTCTGCCATAAGGGTGGTATCATCTGCATATCTGAGGTTATTGATATTTCTCCCAGAAATCTTGATTCCAGCTTGTGCTTCATCCAGCCCAGCGGTTCTCATGATATACTCTGCATATAAGTTAAATAAGCAGAGTGACAATATACAGCCTTGATGTACTCCTTTCTCAATTTGGAACAATTCTGTTGTTCTATGTCCAGTTCTAACTGTTGCTTCCTGATCTGAATACAGGTTTCTCAAAAGGCAGGTCAGGTGGTCTGGTATTCCCATCTCTTTCAGAATTTTCCTCAGTTTGTTGTGATCCACACAATCAAAGGCTTTGGCATAGTCAATGAAGCAAAAATAGATGTTCTTCTGGAACTCTCTTGCTTTTCTGATGATCCAGCGGATGTTGGCAATTTGATCTCTGTTTCTTCTGCCTTTTCTAAAACCAGCTTGAACATCTGGAAGTTCACAGTTGACGTATTATTGAAACCTGGCTTGGAGAATTTTGAGCATTAATTTACTAGTGTGTGAGATGAGTCCAACTGTGAAGTAATTTGAGCATTCTTTACCATTGGAATGAAAACTGACCTTTTCCAATCCTGTGGGCACTGCTGAGTTTTCCAAATTTGCTGGCATATTGAGTGCAGCACTTTCACAGCATCACCTTTCAGGATTTGAAATAGCTCAACTGGAATTTCACCACCTCCATTAGTTTTATTCATACTGATGCTTCCTAAGACCCACTTGACTTCACATTCCAGGATGTCTGGCTCTAGGTGAGTGATCATATCATCAAGATTATCTGGGTCATGAAGATCTTTTTTGTATAATTCTTCTGTGTATTCTGGCCACCTCTTCTTAATAGCTTTTGCTTCTGTTAAGTCCATACCATTTCTTCCCTTTATTGAGTCCATCTCTGCATGAAATGTTCCTTTGGTATCTCTAATTTTCTTGAAGAGATCTCTAGTTTTTCCCATTCTATTTCTTTGCACTGATCTCTGAGGAAGGCTTTCTTATCTCTCTTTGCTTTTCTTTGGAACTCTACATTCAGATGGGTATGTCTTTCCTTTTTTCCTTTGCTTTTCACTTTTCTTTTCACAGCTATTTCCAAGGCCCCCTCAGACAGCCATTTTGCTTTTTTGAATTTCTTTTTCTTGTGGGTGGTCTTGCTCCCTGTTTCCTGTAAAATGTCACGAACCTCTGACCATAGTTCTTCAGGCATTCTGTCTATCAGATCTAATCCCTTGAATCTACTTCTTACTTCCACTGTATAATTGTAAGGGATCTGATTTAGGTGATACCTGAATGGTCTACTGGTTTTCCATACTTTCTTCAATTTAAGTCTGAATTTGGCAATAAGGAGTTCATGATCTGAGCCACAGTCAGCTCCCAGTTTTGTTGTTGCTGACTGTACAGAACTTCTCCGTCCTTGGATGCAAAAAATCAATCTGATTTTTGTATTGATCATCTGGTGATGGCCATGTGTAGAGTCTTGTCTTGTGTTGTTGGAAGAGGGTGCTTGCTATGACCAATGCGTTCTCTTGGCCAAACTCTATTAGCCTTTGCCCTGCTTCATTCTGTACTCCAAAGCCAAATTTGCCTGTTACTCCAGGTGTTGACTTCCTAATTTTGCATTCCAGTATCCTATAATGAAAAGGACATCTTTCTTGGGTATTAGTTCTAGAAGGTCTTGTAGGTCTTCATAGAACCGTTCAACTTCAGCTTCTTCAGCATTACTGGTCAGGGCACAGACTTGGATTACAGTGGTATTGAATGGCTTGCCTTGGAAAAGAACAGATATCATTCTGTCGTTTTTGACATTGTATCCAAGTACTGCATTTCAGACTCTCTTGCTGACTATGATGGCTACTCCATTTCTTCTAAGGGATTCTTGCCCACAGTAGTAGATACAATGGTCATCTGAGTTAAATTCACCCATTCCTATCCATTTTAGTTCACTGATTCCTAAAATGTAGATGTTCACTCTTGCCATCTCCTGTTTGACCACTTCCAATTTGCCTTGATTCATAGACCTAACATTCCAGGTTCCTATGCAATATTGCTCTTTACAGCACTGGACTTTGTTTCTATCACCAGTCACACCCACAACTGGGTGTTGTATTTGCTTTGGCTCCATCTCTTCTTTCTTTCGGGAGTTATTTCTCCACTGACCTTCAGTAGCATATTGGGCACCTACCAACCTAGGGAGTTCATCTTTCAGTGTCCTATCTTTTTGCTTTTTCATACTGTTCATGGGGTTCTCAAAAGAAGAATACTGAAGTATCTTGGCACAGATGGCCAAAAAGCATATGAAAAGTGGCCCAACATCACTAATGATCAGAGAAATGCAAATCAAAAGTACAATGAGGTATCATTAGCAGCTCACACCACTCAGAATGGCCATCATCAGAAAGCCTACAAACAGTAAATTCTGCAGATGTGGAGGAAAGGGAATCCTTTTACACTGTTGGTGGAAATGTACACTGGCACAGCCACTAGAGAAAACAGTACAGAGGTTTCTTAAAAAACTTAGAGCTACCATATGACCCAGCTATCTCACTCCTGGGCATATATCTGGGGAGAAAAGAAAGAATGTATTTTGAAAAGATACATGCACCCCTATGTTCACTGCAGCACTATTTACAATAGCCAAAGACAGAGGCAGTCTAAATGTCCATCAACAGAGGAATGGATAAAAAAGATGTGGTACATATATACCTGGACTATTAGTCAGCCACAAAAAAGAACAAAATAATGCCATTTGTAGCAACATGGAAGGACCTAGAGATTATCATACTGAATGAAGTAAGAGAAAGATAAATATGTTATTATTCATATGTGGAATCTAATTGTTTAATATTATATAAATGAACAAATGAACTTGCACAATACAGAAACAGATGCACAGCTTTCAAAAACAAACTTCTGGTTATCAAAGAGGAAATGTTTGGGGGAGAGGTAAATTAGGAGCCTGGGATTAATATACACAAACTACTATATATAAAATAGATAACAGAGAAGGACTATTGTATAACACAGGGAACTACTCAATTTTTTGCAACAACCTATCTGGGAAAAGAACCTGAAAAAGAATGAATATATTTATAGCACTTTGTTGTCCACCCGAAACACAACACTGTAAATCAACTTAACTCCAATAAAAGTTTTAAAAAGAGGAGAGAGATACTTTCTAGAAGTTGCATAGGATTCTTCCATTTATAGCTCATTGGCCAGAATGTAGTCGTATGTATGTGTGTGTGTGTTTTAGTCGCTAAGTCGTGTCCAGCTTTTGCAACCCCATGGACTGTAGCCTGTCAGGCTTCCCTGTCCATGGGATTTTCCAGGCAAGAATACTGGAATGGGTTGCCATTTCCTTCTCCAGGGGATCTTCCCAACCCAGGGATTGAACCCAGGTCTCCTGCATTGCAGGAAGATTCTTTACCAACTGAGCTACAAGGAAAGTCATATGGTCATACCAAACTACAAGGAACACAAGGAAGTGTACCTTTCACCCAGATGAAAATGTGGCCAACAGAAGAACAGAAGATGAGACGTGGCCTCTTCTTACAAAATTATTCCCATAAATAAATGAAAACAAAATAATAGAATATTACTATCTTGCAACCTCCGATGAATTAATGGATCAAAGCACTGAGCATCAACAATTGCTAAAATAAGAGAAAAAGAGTGAAAAGCAGACATTACATGCCTCCTGATGAAAGAACACTTAACACTAACAATCCAGTTAAAACAATGTTACGAGTCTGATCAAACCTCTGGTAATTAACAAAACCAAACCTGTAAGAAACTCTATAGGTCAGATAGATCAGGTTTTTCAAAAGATAAACTGTAAGGAGAAAGGAATAGAGAGGAATGAGAAGTTTAGGAGATCTCAGAGACAAGTCAGTGTTTTCTAAAGAGCAAAATCAAACTCTGTTGTCTAGAGATGCACAAAGCAAGTAACCAAACTGTGAAGATACGCAAGGAAATGATTGCCATTAAAGTCATGACTGTAGTTACTTTGGGAGGGATGGTGGAGTTTGTCATTGAGACAGAGTACATGGAAGGACTTCTGGAGTAGATGGCAGAATTCTGTGCCTTCATCTGAGTGGTGGTTTGAAGAATGCTAACCTTATAACAGTCCACTAACCTATTGTTTGTGTATGTCTTTTTTCTATTTGTGTTTTACCTTACAATGAAAGAGTTAAAATGAGCAAAAGGAATGTTTTTCATTCAAAAGCATTACAGCCTTCAATTAAGGAGAATGCCAGAAGAAGATTTAACAGGGCAGCAAGATACCCACTATAATCAAAGAAATAACTGAATAAATTTTTTCCTAATCTGCAGATGCTCTCAACAAGGCAACGGAAAGGTTGTATATGCTGCTATACAAGAGTATTCCTTACAGAAAACAGTTTCTAGAAGACCTTTTAGCTAAGAAGTCTGAGCCCTTAATTCATTGCCAAGGAGTTGCTCAGGGAAACCTCAACTGGAGCCAGGAAAGGCTCTGTTTCCTAATAAAGAGGAGGTGGCCCCCTGGCATAGCCACTCACCCGGTGAGTCAGGGAACATAAGCTCCCAGTTTAGCTCAATCACTGCCTCCCTACGTGACCTTGGGTGAGTCAGCTAAACTCAGTTTCTCTGTCAGCCAAATGGAGAGTGAGTGTTGAATGAGGTAATCTAGAGGCCCTTCCAGCTCTACCTTCATACAATCCTAATTCTAATATAAGATCTCTCAGATGGTGGTCTGTCAACCACCTGTGTTAGAATCACCCGTTATTAAAAAGGCCCCATCTAAATCTAATGAGTCGGACTGAGGACGGGGCATTGAGATTTGTTTTTTGCCAAAGACCTCAGGTGTCTCTTATACAAGCTAGTTTGAGGCCCACTGTTGTAAGATATTATTTAGGCAGAAAGAGGTTGGAAAGGACTTCACATCTCTTAAATTCCTCCTACATGCCAAAATGCTAGGGCATTTTGACTCTTTGTATAAAAGAAGGTAGTATTTCCCATCCTACAGATGAGGAAAAGGAGGCTCAGAGACTCAGTCACAGAGGTAGTTAGTGATCTAGTCACAGAGCTAGTAAGCTCTGTTGGAACTAGAGAGAGGGCTTTGCAAAAAAATTAGAAAGGGAGGGAGGAAACCGAGAAAGTGTCTCAGGATTGGAAAGATCCTAGTTGAGTGATCATGTTATATATTTGTTACCAGCAAAGCCCATTAACAATTCCCAGGAAATAAAATCTGGAAAAGATAAAGTCTAACCTTTTTCGGTCCTTTGTGTTTAGTCTGGTTTCTCTTGCTCCTAGGGTACAGAATACGGAGGTACAGCACCGGGAACTTCAGACGAGAGTTCCTAGCGTGGCATGACTATGCTGACACCTCAGCTTTCCAGCCTGAGCAGGGACGCTGCGGACAACTCTGCGATTCAAGATGGCAGCAGCGGTGTGCCGTGTGCAGAGATGCTGCACCTAGCACTTCAGCTTGGTGGGCCGTGCGCAGAAGATGGCAGTGGAGGGCTGTGTGCAGAGACGCTGGCCCCGCCCCTTCAAGCTGGAACACCTGTGAGCAGCACAGCTGCACCCAACCGGGAAGAACTCTGCCCCCCCACCCCCCACCCCCGCCCGCTGACAAGAACTCAAACAGCCCTGCTTTTGGCCCATTGCCGAGGGCTTTTCAGGAGAGCAAGTGCTCTACAGCAAGAGCTCACGCCCTTCATTGTTTGAAGAATGAAGCTTTCCTTTGCTTCTGAATCGAACTCCTCATTCTATTGGCAGAAGTGACACCTGGGGCAGGAGGACCCTTGCTGGGGAATGATTTGAAGGGGTAACACTTTCAACACAGGTACATACCATACGAAACTGCTGCTGCTGCTGCTAAGTCGCTTCAGTCATGTCTGACTCTGCGCGACCCCATAGACAGCAGCCCACCAGGCTCCCTCGTCCCTGGGATTCTCCAGGCAAGAACACTGGAGTGGGTTGCCATTTCCTTCTCCAATGCATGAAAATGAAAAGTGAAAGTGAAGTCGCTCAGTCGTGTCGGACTCCTAGCGACCCCATGGACTGCAGCGTACCAGGCTCCTCCGTCCATGGGATTTTCCAGGCAAGAGTACTGGAGTGGGGTGCCATTGCCTTCTCCACAATACGAAACTATCTTTCGCTTAATATTGTAAAGAGATGAGTGGGCAGTAACGGGAGGGACGATGTGGGAGGGCAGAGTAACGTCTCTCCTTTGGTTAACGTGGAAGGCAGCAGAAGATACTCAAACACTTTAAGTTTCTGATGCAGAAAAATAAGTAGCCAGGAAGACCTTAAAATGGCCTAGAGAATAAAACAGCCAGGAATAGCTTTTGACGCCTGCATGTAAAGGAAGAATTTATAATAAAACAATCTTCTGGCATATTGATTTATTTAAAAGTTGCTATAAAATATGACCTTTAAGTATAGGCATTATTTAATATATCTGAAATGTCTTAATAAAGAACAATTGTTATGGAAAAGTACTGATGATGCTATGACTAGAGCAGATCTCAAGGAGACTTTGCCTTACAAGACAAATCATGTGTTTGCATCCCCATTGTCTAGGGTTAGCACACCCAGTATTGGGGGAGACAAGATAACATTCTTAAAGGTGAAATCTGCAAATACAAAATCATCAAAGTCCTAGCCAATGGCACAACTATGGGTGAGAGGAGTGGAAAGTGCTTTTGACTATCTATTAAATATTTTTTAAGTAAATCAAAGGATGGAAGGGGTTGCAGTCTAAGTATAATAGCATCCAGCTCTCTGGTCAGGGAGAACTAGAGATCAGAGAGCCTCTGGCTGTCAAAGTCAGGCTGTGGGAGGTGAAAAGTGAAAGTGAAAGTGTTAGTTGCTCAGTGGTGCTTGACTCTTTGCAACCCCATGGATTATAGCCCACCAGGCTCCTCAGTCCATGGGATCTCCAGGCAAGAATACTGGAGTGGGTTGCCATGCCCTTCTCCAGGGGATCTTCCCCACCCAGGGATTGAACCCTCGTCACCTGCATTGCAGGCAAATTCTATACCATCTGAGCTATCAGGGAGTAAAATGTGGCCACCAGTAAGATCACAGAAAGATTTTTAGCCTTGAGTTTCGTGTGCTATGTCACTTCAATTGTGTCCAACTATTTGCAATTCCATGGCCTGTAACCCACCAGGCTCCTCTGTCCATGGGATTCTCCAGGCAAGAATATTGGAGTGGGTTGCCATGCCCTCCTCCAGGGGATCTTCCTGACCCAGGGATCAAACCCACATCTTTTATGTCTCCTGCATTGGCAGGCAGGTTCTTTACCACTAGTACCACCTATGAAGCCCTTATTGTCATAGCCTATAGTTCACAGCCTATAGTATCAGTCACTAAGGTAGACACGGGGGTGGGGAGGAGGGAGTTTATATGTGCCATAGGAGGCCAGTCACACACAGGAAAAGGTAACTAACAAGAAGAGATGGTAGAATGAAAACTAAAGAGCATGATGAGCCAAGGAGCGCCATAGGGATACAGAGAAGTGAGATACTCTCTCAGCCAAGGGCTTCCAGGGGAGCCAGTTTTCAAAAAGAGAGACAGGTAAGCCAGATTCCAAACGGGAGAAAGTTGAGAAAAGGCAGAGTGTGCACACCACACAGCATAGTTGGGGGACATTGAGGCAGTCAGTTAAGTTGGAGATGAGAGTCCCATAAGGAATGTAAAAGGGCAAATGGCCAGATCAGGGACAGAGTAGGAGGCTCGAATGACAAGATGAAAAAGTTTAAAAGTTATCTTACAGGCAATAGGGAGCTACTGAAAGGTTAGGAATAGCAAAACCCTTTTAAATTTCCGATCTATACGTCCAGTCTCTAGATGGAGTTACAGTGAAAAAGTTAACAACAAAAAGAATTCCAGTCTTTTACTTCTGTCTCTCCCATTCATAACTCCCAGCAACACTTCTTGAATACCTTTTTGTTCCCTTTCTTCCTCCAAACACAGTACTCCAGAGTTCAGTTTGCTGGCTAAGTGCTTCCATTTTCCCCTCCAACCTCTCTGCTTCATTCTTTCTGTATTGGAAATGTCTTGTAACACTTTTGACAAATGGAAACTCTTCCAAACTTGGGAGTAGAGAGGGAAAGAGTTAGGATGTAACACATGGAGCAAAAGTCTAGGCAAAAGACAGCCTTCTTCAAATCAAGAGGAGGGAAGGAAATATTCAAGTCTACATATATTTTATACCATCACAGTAGGATGGGGTGATGATGAAATGTGGAGTTTTAGGAAAATGTCTACAATTATTAATCTGACATTGAAATGTTACAGATACACACCATACTCAGGTAGATCGGATACATACAGTTTTTTGATGTTTGGGAAGTCAGTGGATGGACAGACATATTCAGTAAGAGGAGAGTAAGTGTGGGAGAGTGGTAAACTGATCAACTGTGTGTCACCAGAATTGAGTACAAAAGATAGTGAGTGCTCAGCAACACTGAAAAAAAAAAGCTAAATTTTTGTGATTTTTCTGAAGGTTACTGAGTCATGAGCCAACCAAGTAAACATTTCAAACTGCATATCTAGATCTTTTAGCAATAATAAAAATGAGAGCTATGTTTGTATTTTCATTCAAATTTATTTTTTAGACATCATTTCAGATTAACAGAAAAGTTGCAAGAGTAGCTAGTTATTTTATAAAATGCCCTCAATTGGGTTTGTCTGACATTTCATCATTATTAGATTCAGATTATGCTCTTTTGGTAAGAATGCCACATAAATAAGACTGATGTCTCATATAAGGAGATAGCATGTTTTCATTCTAAAATCAAATATAATATATTACAAAGAGTGACTGTTCTGAGAATGATGATACAAAAACTATGTTTAACTATAAAAATGAGAACAAACATCTCCTAAAGGAATCATAGTAGGAACAATTATAGATAACAGAATTATTTTCCAAGATGACACTGGAGCCTGTGGCTGTTTTCTGTCTTCAGAACTTTTTATGTGTTTCTAGTCATGAGTCTGTGTAACCCCATGTGGCCTCTAAAACTTTTAAAATCATATAATTTAAGGAACAGAAATCTTTATGATATATCCACAAAATGGAATGCTACGCAGCCATTAAAATGATAAAAAGGTAGGAATCATATGAAGAGACATGAAAAGATGCCCAGAATTGCTTTTTTAAAGCAGAGTGCAAAGCAGTAGGCATGATCCTATTTTTGCAATAAAATCACAAGAGAGAGAAATGGAGATGGAGAGAAAGAGAGTCAGAGGCAGACAGAGAGGAATCTGAAAAGAGGCATACCTAATGGTATTATAGATGAAATTATAGGCAAATTTCAATTTTCACTGTTGTCTGTCTATATTTGTGAATAATGAGAATTTTTATTAATATTACTAGTCATGATCAACACAAGCAATAAAGATGCTTCCATTTTGGAAAAAAAATCTGCTTATAAAACAAGTCTTGGGAGCTTGGTGGCATCTCCTCAGAAGCACCTCTCTTCCTCTTCTGTCTCCTAACAGATACTCTCCCTATCCAAACTCTAAAAAGAAAGGAAACTCTCACCATTTCCCTGCCTTAACCTCACAGTTTCTCTGCATTACTCTCCATATTGCCTGCTGCCCTCCATTCAGAGGAAGGGGCTTCCTTTCCCCTCTCCTAGGCCCCTTTTCTCTGGTGTCTTCTGTCTCCCTCTCACTCTTGGCTTCCTTCCCAACAGAATTTTCTTCCCTAAAACCCTTCCCCTACTCCCTTCTGTTCAGCCAAACACTCTAGAGAAGTGTCTACCCTTGCTAACTGTATTTCCTCCTCAAACCTTGAGGTCAGTTTCCACTTTCCCATCCTGTAACAGTGTGCTTTTTAATGCAGATGAAATTCAAAGGTGGCTTTTCACCTCCTTTCCTCTGCCCCATTTAATACCTGCACTGTCCTTTTTTTTTTTATTGGAGGGTAACTGCTTTACAATGTTGTGCTGGTTTCTGTTGTACAACAATACAAATCAGGCATAATTATACATATAATTATATATGTTGCCTTCCTCCCCCGCCTCCCACCCCACCGGTCTAGGTCATCACAGAGCACCAGTCTGGGCTCCCTGTGTTATACAGCAGCTTCCCACTAGTTATCCATTTTACAGATGATAGTGCACTGGCCTTTTTGAAACAACCTTTTCCGTGGTTTCTGTGACAGACTGCAGACCCAACCCTTCTCTCTCCTCTCAGACTGCTCATTTCCAGACCTTCCCTTATGGGTGTTCTCTAAGACTCTGCCCTGAGCCTTCTGCTCTGCTTTCTGACACCTTTCCCATGGATGACCTTACCTACATCAGAGACGCATCATCTTCCCTCCAAGCCTCTGAGTTCTCTGTTTCAGCTCTTAGCATCCTGTCACATGGGATAAATAATGACGATATTTTCATTTCCACCATCACTTACCTGCTAAGGTCAAGTGATTCTACTTTTGAAATGTCTTGTTATAACCTGAATGTTTGTTCCCCCCCAAAAATTATGCACTGAAGCCCTAACCTCCACAGTGATGACAGTGATGGTGTTAGAAGGTGGACCTTCGGAAGGTGATTAGAATTAGATGAGGTCATGAAGGTGGAGCCCCCATGATGGGATCAGTGCCCTCAGAAGAAGGACTCCAGAGCTCTCTCCCTCCACTATGTGAGGACACAACCAGAATCTAGCCATGTGCAAGCCAGAAAGAGAGGCCCCCAGAACTAAACCTGCCAGAATCTTGATCTTGGACTTCCCAGCCTCCAGAACTGTGAGAAATCAATGTCTGTTGTTTAAGCTATCCAGTCTGTGGTATTTTGTTATGGCAGCTCCATCAGATTAAGATACATGTTAAATCGCTAATCCCACCCCACTGCCATTGCCCTGGTTTAGGTCCTTGTCATTACCTGGGTTGTGACAAAACCCTCTTTCCTGAGTCACTCAGCTTTACAAACTAACCTTCCAGCTGAGATTGGAATTTCCTTTCTGAAACACAAGCCTGATGATGTCATTTCTCTGCTCAAAACCAAAATTCAGATTTCCCACAGGTCATTCCACAGAATGTTTGTTCCATGTGTTGTTAATAGATGATACAACAAAATAAACAAGGGGGAGTTCAGTTCTCAAATAAGTTGGATTTACTGAGAAACACTAGGTTAAACAAAGTTCAACAGTTTTCTTCGCTGTAGAATTCATCACAGTCCTTCATACTCTAACAAAAAGTGAATCTCTGAGAAAGAAGTTATAAGTGCCTTATTTCTCAAATATATTTGATCCCAGAAGTCTTATGAGTTTTTGTTTTTTTTCCCACAGAACATTCATGCTCAAGAAGGATTCTGGTAGAGAGGCCATAAGACAGAAGGAATATATATCCCTGTGTCAATGCTTGGACCTGCCCAGAATGGAGCAGCCCTACCAGAAACACCAGTGATGGACTATTGGGTGCATTTTTATTGTGTTTAACCACTTAAACTTCAGGGTTGTTTGTTATAGCACTTAGCCTTTGCTGTCTAATGCAGAATGCATGCAAACTTTTAAGATACATGCAAAAGAAAAGAGATGATCTTTTTCAGCCTGGGAAGTTTTTGCCATAATAATAACCCACATGGATTGCAGCCTTATTAAGTATCAAGTGAGGTGATGATAAGTATGTTGTAAACATTACCTCATTTAATACTCTTGGCCACAGAGTAGGGTAAATACTATTATTGCCCTTTTTCACAGATGAAGAAACTAAAGCTGATGAGTTTAATAACTTGGAAGTGAGAGGGTCAGGATTTGAATCCATTTCTTTCAGTTTCTGGATCTTAATCACACTGAGGTCCTGCCTCCTAAGCCCAGGTTATGAGGTAAAAAAAAAAAACCCTGGATTTCAGGTGCAATGTGTTAGTTACCTAGCCCTACAGAACATGGAGATGACTGACTTCCTTCCAGTCTTTACCTAGACCAGTGGTTCTCAACCACAGGTGATTTTGACAGGGGACAAATAACAATATCTGGGGAAATTCTGGACAGGGGACATTTGAAAATATCTGGGGAAACTTGAGACTGTCAAAATTAGGGAGATGCTACTGGAATTTAGTTGGTAGAGGACAAGAAGGCTGCTAAAACATCATATAACGCACAGGGCAGTCCCCCACAACAAAGAACGACCTGGCCTAAAATGCCATAGTGCCAGGTTGAGAAACCCTGATCTAGACATCTTATACTTTCACTGACGGAGCCCAAAAAGTCCAGAATAAATCCACATTCATGCTTGGCACAAGAAGTATATTTGAAAACTCTGCTTTCTGCCTTAATACCTAAAAGCAGGAAAGGCAGTAGCCAACAAGTGGCTTTTGGTACTCAGTGGCCAAGGCTCATTGTGGGAGAGAATCCAGCCCAAAGAAGACTAGCCACAGAGAAAGAATTTGGCTTGGCAAGGCCACAGGAATAATATATGGTGGCAGAACAGAAATTCTCTTGAAAGAATGCCAAACCCTTTTGGTTTCCTAGTAACGTAATTTTCCTGAGATCTCTCTTATATTTGAATTTGCAGCATCCCCACACCTATTTTAAGTCAAAGCAACAAAAGAATTTTTTAAATGCCATAATAGAATCAGAGCTTCTTGGGGAGGGAGAGAAACCTAAAAGACATCTGGCCCACCCCCTACCCACATCTCTGGTGTATGGTTCCCCTGTTTCAACATCATATGATTGTAGGAAGGGGATGTCACCAGGATCCAATTCCATTTCCAGAATATTCTGTTAGAAAGTTTTTCTTCCTAGACACAGAAACCTGCTTCTCCAAACTCTGCTTGTTGCCTCTAATTCATTCCATTGTCGAAGGGTGCAGTTTGTGGGAATGAATACATGGGGACTAGAGGGGATGGAAAGTGTTCTTCAGTGAAAGCTTGAGTCCCAGGTGCTGTGCCCTGGGGTTTACACACGTTATTTCTAATCCTCCAACAATGTCTCATAGCAACTTCAGGTTAACCACCCCTGCCTGTTGTCTCCATTTCAGAAGAAATCTCGTGAGTTCTGTTTTCATATGGAAACACCCCTTTGGCATTCCGTTCATTCATTCACTCAGCACATATTTACTGGACACTTGCCATGTGGCAAACTTGTACCAGATATTTAAGGTACAAATTTTGGACAGGTTGACCTTTCAGAACAGTGGAACTGCCACATTCTGTCAGCAAAGGAAGCCCTCAATCTCGGTGACTATTTATGTTATCTGCACCAAAAAATCCCTTGGTTGATACCCTCCTGGAGCCCCAGGAGAATCAGGGTGTGAGAGAAGACAAATGACAAAGAGGTTAGCCTGACAGAAGACTGAACTCTCTTTTGATGTCCTCAAACTCTTCAGGGGCTCGGCAAACCTCACAAAATGCTTGCCATCATGGGTGCCCCATGGAAACCAGTGTGGCTGCGCGCCACATCAGGGTAGATGTGAGAGAAAACAGGACACAGAAGCCAGAAAACAGTTTACTGAGGGAACTTCAAGGCTGTTACACCCCAAGGCTTCATCAGGCTGTGGAGAGGATGGTGGTTGCGGGGAGGGGCTGCGTAGGGGTGTCTAGAATGCAAGAAGAGGGAGCTCCCTAATGACATCTGACTTCTGTATATCTAGGCCTCTGGTACAAGAGTTCATCTGCAGAAAGAGCTCTGAGCATTACCATTATTCCCTCAAAACAAGTTCACACATCACCAAAGGGAATAAAGCCTTACTGGTGAACTCTGGGGTGTTGTGGCAGGTTACTGGGGCCACACATGGCGGCAGGGAGGACTTTGGTACCTTCCTGCGCCCGAAGGTGCCACCTGAAGAAATCGTCTTCCCGAAGTACCCCTGGGGACAGCATGTCAGGAGCCTCATCAGCAATCCCTGAGGAAGAGGGGAGACCACCAATGAAACAGCAATAGAAAACAAACTATACTGAGATGTCTCTAAATGAACCAAGGGAAATTGCATACAATTCTATGCTTTTGCCATTATTTCTAAAAATGGGGGTTGACTTTCCCAATGAGGTTTAAATCTGGAGACTGCACAAAAACAGACTTATACACAATTGCATGGAAGCTTCATAATCCCCTGAAAATTCCTCCAAAATTTGAGGTAAATGTGGAAGTTTTCAAAAAGAGAAGTTTGCTACAACATAATTTTCAGTTTGAATGTTCTATGAAAAAAATTTTATGTCATGTCCATTTTCATTTCAGTTTCATCTTATTGAAATAACATTGTCTTTCATTTCTGTTTTGTTTTTAGGCACATAGTTAAGCAAGAGAAAGGCTCTGTTCTGCCTGCTAATAGGGTTTTATGGGTTATTGTTTTCCATGTACCTTATTTCTCCCGCCCTAATCTTGTTAATTGATTCCTTAAGACTCAAAAGGTCTCATTTCTCACTAAACAGGCCCAAAACCAAACCTCACAGGTAGTAGGTGCTCATTAAGAACTTACAGACCTGAGGGGAATTGTGGGGAAAGGCAGCAGCGTGGGCTTCTCCTCCGAAAAACAGGGGCAGGAAGCAGCCATCTCAAAAGGGTGTCTCTTTGGGGTGCCCACGACAGCAGAGACTGAGCCATAATTAGCTTTGTGTTCCCAATCTGCGGTACCCAGAGGGCGAACGTTTGATGTAAGAGGCCAGGCATGCGGGCCAGGAAAAAAGAACATTTATGCATCAGGGGAAGTACTATAAATGCAGGCATTTTTCACTTTCAATCAGGGAGCTCTGGGCCAGAGGAGCAGCATGGTTTGGGATGCCTGCGTAGCAGAGCCATCGCTGATGAGGAATGGCAGGACAGTTTCCAGGATCTGCATTCCTGCTGGGTGAACAACGCAGGCAAGATGCACAGATCAGCTCCTCCATGCTGGGGCTTTAGGGCTGTCCCTGCTACAATTCTCAGTTCAAAGCCTCTTTCTGAATACCTTCAACTCTTTTCATTTTTATGGGAGGGGCTCTGGGGAAAGACAGATTTGGTTTCAACCAAAATTTCACCACTCATCAGCTGTGTATGTGTATTTAGCAAATGCTTTAGCCTTTCTGAGCCTCCATTTTCTCACCTGTAGAATGGGAATAAAATTTAGTAATATCTGTCTTACTGGAAAATCTTGACATATGTAAAGCACAGTGTCTAGCACACACCAAGTACTCAATGGATTTCCCAAGAGCAGGAAAAGGCTTCCCCAGGGTGAGCCCTGGACAAAATCACAAGGTGGAAGGTGTTTGTCCACAAAGCATCTTATAGCTCTGAGCAGTGATTCTGTGCAAACAAGCCAGTCCCAGGAATGCGGTGGGAGGACTGGCCAGGCACACAGTGGGTGGCACAGAAGCCAAGAGGTGGCTGAGCTAGAGCTAAGGAGAACCAGCCTGCAAGGTGCCTGCTCCCACCCTGATGTCGGGTAGGGGATGGGGATGACCAAGGTTATAGGGACCACGGTGAGGGTAGGGGGAGGCTATAGGAGCCAGCAAAGGGATGGTCCTTGCTGATGCAGAGGGAGGGGCAGGGTTACAGCTCCAAGGGAATTGGCAGGCAGTTTCCAGGGTCTAATCCAGATAAGCTGGGGCTGGGGATGCAGCTCCCTGGCTTTCTGGGAGAGATGCTGTGGCTTGGCCGGTGCTGTCTACCAGGGTTTACTTCAAGCTTCCAGGCACTCAGACTGGGAATGTGGAGTGACCACTCCTGCCCACCTCCCACTCTGTCCTCCTCATTGACTCCCTCCCCATGTCTCTCCCAGCTCCCCCAGGTCCCTTGAGGGTCCTCCAGCACACCATGTGCCCCTCTGCCTGGGACAACCTTCCCCATGTGGCTGGCTCAGTTGTTGGCTCACTGCACACAGCTTCTGCCCCACTGTTACTTCATCCAAGAGAACTTTGCACATCCAGCCCCTTATTTTCTTCACAGTGCTCATCACCATCTGACCCATGGCACATTTATTAGTGAACTTGTCTGCCTCCTTCTTCCATGGACAGGAAGGAGGGGTGCACATGGGGTGTGCATAATGTACACCCCATGATGGCCAGGACTATGCTCCTGCCAGTATCCTCAGAGTCCAGCCAAATGTCTAGCACCTGAGCACAGAACTGCTCAACAAATACAGTGTGAATGAATGAGTGAGTGAGTGAGTCAACTGCCAAACCCCATCTGCTGGTAGATGAAAGACACTAACTAACATACTGAATTGGCTTCAGAACCAACCAGGACTGAGTACATATGGCCTAATGAAGGTACTAGCTGCTGGAACAGGGAGAAGAGGCTGAGAGTAGAGAAAGCAGTAATTCAGCTTGGGACTCTCTTGGACCTGCTCCAAGTATCATCTAGGGATGTTTTTATTAAGAGGCTCTTATACACTAAAAGCTTCCTCTTGGTTCTGTGATCTGAACCCCTGATAGTGGGACTTTAGGCACATGCCCAGCAGGAGAGAAGGTGTGGAGCTGTTTGGCTTACCCAAACCACACCCCTTAAATCACTTCATGCCTACTTAGAAGGCTAACTCTAATAGCAGCTAAAAGTCCATTTAAAGCAGGCAAGCCATTAGAGAGATTTGAGAATTTAGGTCATAATTCCAATAGCATCATCCAGATAAATGACAGCATGCAGTCAGGGCTTGGATGGAGTTCTTGCCCACAGGTTTGGGTTTCTTCTCTCTGCTGCTTAAAATCACTGCCTAGCAGAGGACGCAACCAGCAGGGGATCATTACCGAACCCTTCTTGACATGAAATGCAAGACTGTCCAGGCACTGCCTAGAAGCCCATGGCCATGATGCTTGCCTGATCTCCTGGCAGAATCCATTGAAAGGAATTATTTCAGTACCAAGAATACCTTTTTCCAGTTTCTGTCCATGAAATTGAAAGTGTTAGCCACTCAGTCATGTTCCACTCTTTGTGACCTTGTGGACTGTAGCCCGCCAGGCTTTTCTGGCCATGGAATTCTTCAGGAAAGAATACTAGTGTATGTTAGTTGCTCAGTCATGCCTGGCTCTGCGATCCTGTGAACTGTAGCCTGCCAGCCTTCACTGCCCATGGAATTCTCCAGGCAAGAATACTGGAATGGTTTGCTATTTCCTTCTCCAAAGAATAGTGGAGTAGGCTGCTATTTCCTTCTCCAGAGGATCTTCCTGACCCAGGGATCAAACTTAAGTTTGAATCTCCTGCATTGCAGCCAGATTCTCTATCCTCTGAACCACCAGGGAAGCCCCTTCCATCCAGATGTGAAGAGAAAGGCAAACGCCTCTCTATGTGCCAGCGCCCAGAAACAAGCAGAAACCTCACCCACAGTGGTGGCCAACTGAGTTTTTCAGGAGTCTCTTTGAAGAAGCAGTGATATTCTTCTGAGGAGGGTGGGGTGTGGTGGTGATAATATGGAAGGGGGAAAAGAAAACAGCTCAGAAAGGGGGAAAAAAAACAGCTCAGAAAGTGAGGATTGTGTAAGAGGCTGTCCCCTGGGGGCATGTCTCTGCTTCCTATCCATCCTGTCCTGCTGCACCTCAGGCCACTGGTTCCTTCCTCCAGCAGGACTAGTTGCAGCAAAACCCCATTCCCATGAAAGAGATGCATCTGCACTTGAAGAGAATTTGACCTATGCCTGGAGAAGTACTCTAACCTATGTGTATCTCAGGGTGGTTATCAATTCCCACCGTAAGTGGAAAGGGCATGGAGTCTGAAGCTTAGCTCTCCCATTTAGCTGTGTGACCAGGACAAGCTTTTCAACCTCTCTAATCAGTTTTTTCATTTGAACCTAAGGTAACTCTATGTCCATGGGGCCATCTGGATGAAATATGATTAAATGCAATTTAATCCATTACTTTGCCCCAATACTTTGGCCACCTGATGCAAAGAACTGACACATTGAAAAAGACCGTGATGCTGGGAAAGACTGAAGGCAGGAAAAGAGGACAACAGGGAATGAGATGGTTGGATGGCATCACTGACTCAATAGACATGGGTTTGAGCAAGCTCCGGGAGTTGGTGATGGATAGGGAAACCTGGCGTGCTGCAGTCCATGGGGTTGCAAAGAGTCAGACACAACTGAGTGACTGAACTGAACTGAAATGAAATGCAATTTAATACATAAAGGATCTAGAAAATGCCTGCGAGCTAATGAGTGCTCAATAAACACATTTTTCCTGTTGAAATGCCTCATTGTTTAACTTAATAAATGATGTTATATTACTTTAGAGTGGATTATTATTTCTTTTAACTTCCAGTCTAGATGGTCCCTTTTAGCTTCTTGTAGGTTTGTTTTAGATAATGTTAAGGTATATTTTATCTTACCATTTTATTTTGCTTACAATTTTGTGGGCTTCCCAGGTGGTGCTAGTGGTAAAGAACCTGCCAGCCAAGGGAAGAGACATAAGATATACAGGTTCAGGGACTTTCCTGGTGGTCCAGTGGTTAAGAACCTGCCTTGCAATGCAAGGGATAAAGGTTCAACACCTGGTCAGGGAACTAAGACCCCACATGTCTTAGAGGAACTAAGCCCAAGGGCCACAACTACTGAGCCCACATGATTCAATCAAGATCCTGTGTGCCACCAACTAAGACCTGGGGCAGCCAAATAAATCAATAAAATTTAAAAAAAAAAAATGAAGAGAGATACAAGTTCAGTTCCTGGGCCAGGAAGATCCCCCAGAGGAGAGCATGGGAACCCATGCCAGTATTCTTGCCTGGAGAATCCCATGGTGAGAGGAGCCTAGGGGGCTACAATTCATGAGATCACAAAGAGTCAGACACAACTGAAGTGACTTAGCATGCATGCCCACAAGATATGTTCGATTTTTAATAAAGTTATAATAAAGCTCTATGTTGGAACTAGCTCAATCTAATAACACTCTCAAATTCTAAGGTGATTTGAGGGACATTCATTCCTGCATTTATTCATTTATAGCTCAACTGCATCAAAACACTTATTCCAAAAGTATTTTTAAGGGGCTTACAAAAATAGATACAGAAGGATATAGGGAGTCTCTTTGAAGAAGCAGTGATATTCTTCTGAGGAGGGTGGGGTGTGGTGGTGATAATATGAAAGGGGGAAAAGAAAAGAGCTCAGAAAGGGGAGCAAGTTTTGTCGCAGGTTGGTCACAGAATTAGTCCTAAGCTTCCTAGAAGCCAAACCAAAGAGGTAAAGCTGAGCAAAAATAAGATTCACAGTGTTTGTAAGATACCAACTGCTCCCAAGAAACACAGCCTTTCCTGCACTAAGCTCTAAGTGACCTCGATCCCATCTCAACAGTATCTCCACAGAGCAGCTGCCTCTGATCCTATCTGTTGGTACAAACCAGGGCACCACATTTGAGGGCTACTCAAAAACAGTCCAACTGAGGTAGGCTTTCTGTTGGTTGGGCTTGATTCAGGGGTGGGATTTTACTGACAGGAATCAATGAAATGTATCTCTTACAGTTACTACCGACGCACAACAAATTACCCCCAAATTTAGTGACTTACAACTACCATTTTATTTTCCTTACAATTTTGTGGGCCAGAAATTTGGCCAGATTGTAACATCTTCAGACAATACAATCTGCTATAATACCTTTTATGCAATCACCCATAACTACTGTATCTGCAACTAAGCCTTGATGAGAATGAAGTCGATCTAAAGGGCTTACAGGGTGTCCTTCTGATGCCAAACATCAAGGAAGAAGGTCTTGGCTTATACACAGCAGGTTCGAGAGTCACAGTGAACATTACACTGAATGAAGCAACAGATTCCCGGTCCCTGGGTATATTATTCTGCTCAGTCTTCAGATCAAGATATCATAGACCAGGTGCTTAAACAAATGAAATGTATCTACTCACAGTCTGGAGGCTAGAAGTCTGAGATCAAAGTGCCAGCATGGTCAGGTTCTGATGAGAGGTTTTCTCTTGAATTGCAGGTGGTCACTTTCTCACTTCCCTGGTAGCTCAGCTGGTAAAGAATCCTCCTGCAATGCAGAAGACCCCAGTTCAATTCCTAGGTCAGGAAGATCCCCTGGAGAAGGCTACCCACTCCAGTATTCTTAGGCTTCCCTGGTGGCTCAGACAGTAAAGAATCCACCTGCAATGTGGGAGACCTGGGTTGGATCCCTGGCTTGGGAAGAGCTCCTGGAGGAGGGCATGGCAACCCACTCCAGTATTCTCGTCTGGAGAATCCCCATAGACAGAGGAGCCTTGTGGGTGACAGTCCATGGGGTCGCAAAGAGTCAGACATGACTGAGCGACTAAGCAAAGCACAACACAGTACCTTCTCCCTGTGTGTTCACATGATCCTTTCTTTGTGTGAGCTCATGGAGAGAGAGAGAGAGAGTTCACTTCTATCTCTTCCTATAAAGGCACTAATCCCATTATAAGGACTTTCATAACCTCCTCTAACCCTAATCACCTCCCAAAGAACTCATCTCCAAATACTTTCACATTAGGATTTCAGGCTTCAACATATGAATGGGGACACAAACATTCAGTTCAGAATACCCTGTCTACAGATATGCCTGCACTCAGTGGGAAACTATGTCAATTCCTGAATATGTCCAGATATCTGGAGTCTTTAATCAAGTAGACAAATCATCCACATATGTGAATTTTTCACTTTTTTTCCAATTTAGTCTTATAGTTAAAACCCAAGCCAGAGACTATGGCACAGATATAAATAGAGCATCATTATATATAATTTGGAAAGGATTTCACGGGTGTACATCTGTAAGCAGTTCAGGAACACTTTCAAGCTGTGTTTACATGATATCAAACATCTGGATGAAAACTGAAAAAAATAATCAATTTGGACTGGAAACAAAACAGAAGTACAAATCTCAGTGCACTAGCTCTTGGAATACTGAACACAGTATTCCCATACTCTAAGAATGAGATAATGGTGCACAAGCAGGGCTATTGGAATGATCAGGCAGTGGGGAGGGGTTTCTGTGGGAAGGCATATTTTATTTTAATTTTAATTTTTTTATATTATGAAACTATGATAGCACATTTACAAGAGACTTGGAAAATACAGAACAAGGTTATATATTGTTCCACTATATAGTACAATGATTTTTAAGTAGATAAAACAAGATTTTTAGTTGGAGTTTTAATATCAAACTCTCAAAAATTAATAGAATGAAAATACAAAGAAGTAGAAGGATATAGTAGACCTGAAAAGCACTGCGAACCAATCCAACATCATTAAGGTTTACACAATTTTCACACAACAATAGGATACAAATTCTATTCAAGTTCCCATATACTGTAAACTATGAGACACTGGAACATATCCAGGGACATAAAACAAGGTGTAAAAATTTCATGGTCTAAAAGTATCAAAATCCCACAGAGTCTTCTCTTATCACTGTGGAATTAACATTAGATATCAACATCAAAAGAAATTTGAAAATAACCCACATATTTTCAAGTGCATTGTGACATTTACCAAGAGAGATGGGAAGGCATACTTTAAAAAGAGAACTCCACTATACAGAGGACAGGATTAAATCAAGGACTACGAAAAACATGAAGAATATAAATCTCAAAGGACAAAACTGTGGGAACCAGGAGCGAGGAAAAACTGTGGGAACCAGGAGCGAGGAAACATGAAAGCAATGATTTTTGTTTAAATGATAACCCAGTGAATCCTGACTATCAAGGAAAGGGGCATGCAGGAAACTCAAGCTTCTACAGAGCCAACGAATTTTTCTTTTCAGCATCCCAATCTGTTTTTACTCTTTCAGGCAGAAACCTTTCTAAAAATGCTGTACCTGCTTCCCAAGCCTCCAGGAGAGAACACCATCCCCAGATCACCACTGGAGAGTGGCAGTAATTACGTCACATACTCTCATCTCAACGATCCTTCCTAGAAGAGCCCAGGCCCCCGACACTTCAGTTCTTATCTCTGATTGTTCAACATTCTATTTTCTCTTTCCATCACATCTTGGCCTTTTGTTCTTGCCACATGACTTCCTGAGACGTGGATCCTGAGATAAGGATCTGAGGGGTTTTTGTTAGAGTGGTAATTCCAAGAAGTTCCAGCAAGGGGGCTGGGAGAGTGACAGAAAAGGGAAGGCAGCCTATATGTATACACAGGTGCATTGCTTACTGGTGAAAGTTACTTGGGCTTCTCCCTGTGGCTCAGCAATAAAAAAATAAAAATTCACCTGCAACGCAGGTTCGATCCCTGGGTTAGGAAGATCCCCTGGAGAGAGGCATGGCAATCCACTCCAGTATTCTTGCATGGAGAATTGCATGGACAGAGGAGTCTGGTGGGTTACAATCACAATCCATAGGGTCACAAAGCATCTGACACGACTAAAGTAATTTAGCATGCACACACGCAAGAATCTACAAAGAGAAGGTAGTACTGGGCAAACTCTCTAGAGATGGAAGCTGCCTTGTCCGTGTTACCTCAAGTAACAAGAAATGGCCAGACCTCAGAGTGGGCATCAAAGGTGGGGCCACTACCCCAAGAATAACATGTTGAGTGCAAATGGAGGTAAGACCATTTTTCTCTTACCTCTTACACTGAGGTAAGACCCAAGCACACTGTTTACACAGTCTGGGGGACAGAGCCAAAGGAGAAACTGTGTGTCAGTGAACATGCAGGGACCCAGGGTGTGCTGAGTGTCGGGTTACAGAAAAGACTCATCCCCCTCCTCCTCTTGTGGTGGGAGAAGGGGCTTGGTCAGGACAGGTTCAGGCATTAGCAGGGAAGTGGTGGATATGTTCAAGGCATGCAAGATGGCAACCTGAAGGTCCTCAGAACTGGCATCTGAAGAGGGCTGAGGCAGGCAGCCCTGACTTATTTAAACTCACACATCAAGTTCATGACAAAAATCCAGGTGTCTTTACTCTGACATGCCAGAAATTACCCAACACTCAGTGGTCCAGAAGCAAAGCCAAGAAGATGTGGATTCCAGGAACACCAGGGATTGCTGGCCCAAAGTTCCCATGAGGGCAATTCTGGGGACAAGGGCCAAAGGCCAAGCCAGAGAGTCAAAACCTCTAGCTGTCAGAGCAAAACATCCCGGCTGGCTGGAAGGAGGCAGGCCTTATGCTAGGGGAAGAAGGAAAAGGGGCCAACACATCAGAAAGTAGAGTCAGAGAAATTAAGGCAGGAAGCAGAGAGAGACTGAAATGGGGTGCACTGGGATAAACCATCATAGCTGATACTCTGGCAAGTTCTTTGTTCTGACACATATTCAAGGCTCTCCTGGGCATAGGGAGTAGAGCAGGATGGTGAAGACACAAGCTCTCAGATGAAAAACAGTGATGGTTGAGGGAGCCTAAGCTCTGGCTTGGGTACAGGGGGATTTATTTGGGCAAGGCTGGAAGAAGTATGTTGTTGTAGCATTCAGGACACAGGTAAAGAGCTGGGAGGAGGGAGACTGTGGGTTTGGGAATGAAAGAATAAAATCAAGACATTTGTGGAGGAAATAGCATTAGAATTTGATAGAACTGTGAATGCCAAAGTGGAAGTAAGACCCCCCCCCAAAAAAAATCACAGAAATAATTTGAGGACAAGTGTGGGGAACTGGGAGGCTGCTGGCACCTTAGCGAACTGTGGAGAGTTTGGAAAGATGTGATTTCTGAAACTGAGAATTAGTGTTGCTCTGACCCACCATCCAATCCATCTCTAGGAGAGGAGAGCACGATGGGGTTAGGATTCTGGTGTCTAAGGCTGCCTCTTTCCTCTGGACCACTTCCTGTTCCTGCTAACTCTTACAGCAGTATCACCTGGACCAAGGAAGGAGATGGGTGTCCCCTACGCTGTTTCCTGGGACAGAAATCCAATACTTGATCCTTGGACTTATCAACTTCATCAAGAGAAATTAAAGTATGAATTATAGGAATGTGAAGGGTAAAGTGCGTTCCTGGATTCTTGGTAAGTATGTGACTTGACAAAATCCACATTGGAAGAAAGTAACACAAAACTTGGAAGGATAGAAGAATATAATTAAGCCAACTGGAAATATGTTGTCAATGTGTCTGTTTGGGGGTAGGATTAGTTCATTTGAACAGGGTCACGGTGACTCAAATATTATATTGTAATGATGATATCCTGAAAGAGCTTCAGTAAATCTAATCACTCATGAACATCCAGATAACATAAATTTGGAAAGATCTAAAAACCAGCTAAGATTGATACTGACAGCTAAAAAAGAAAGTTGTTGAAACAATGGAAATTCCCACGGGATAATACATGTTAATAGTTTGACCTAGAATAAATATTACATTCTTGGCTAGGGGACTTCCCTGGTGGCTCAGATGGTAAAGCATCTGTCTACAATGAGGGAGACCCGGGTTCGATCCCTGGGTCAGGAAGATCCTCTGGAGAAGGAAATGGCAACCCACTCCAGTACTATTGCCTGGAAAATACTATGGACAGAGGAGCCTGATAGACTACAGTCCATGGGGTCGCAAAGAGTTGGACACAACTGAGCGACTTCACTTTCTTGGCTAGAGAGTATTTCCCATCTATGCTATAGTGTCTGAGGTGTTGAGATGATCACATCCATAACTGAGAGGCCAGGGAAGTGATCTGGACAGGCCCAGGGCACATGCCAAGGAATGACATTAATTTATGGCTTTCCTCAGAGAATGATCAAAGGTTTATGGCAACCACGAATCAGGTCCAGGGCTTGAAAGATTCCTTAGAAGTGTTGATGGCTTCAACCAGGATGACTGACCACAAAAGGGAGAGACCAATTAAAGGGCCATGCCAAGAGAAAACTTGATGGGAAGGAAAAATGTTGGCTAGGGAGGAGAGAAGAATGGAAAATCTGAGAATCCAGGAAAGAAGGGAAGTGGAGGAGAAAGAAGGGAAGGGAAAGGAGCTGAAGGAAGTTGTTGATGAGATAAAGAAATTTTTAAAAGGGCTTGGTCAACTCCTACTTTGATAATTCCATTCCAAGCGGAGATGGGCTACTGAAACCCTGGTAAGCAGGAGTTGAAAAGAAGGGAAAGACTGCACTGGGAAGAGATTTGGGAACTGAAGGCAGAGCAGATTGAAAACTGGATGCAGTGAATGACAGTAAACAGCCCATAAACAAGCATGACAGTATAAGAATCTTGAACTCAGACCTGAGACCTGGGTTCTTGCCCCACTCTGCTGCTAAATTTGGGAAAGCCACTCCATCTTTCTGAAACTGTTTCTTCACATCTAAAGTGATGGGGTTAGACTAGGTGGTCTTGAGCATTCCTTTCCTTTTCTACAGCCCTCAATTCAGCACAGACATTATGAAATCAGAGACTCATATAAATGGAATCTTCCAGATTGGAACGTTTATTTAGTTTTCTAAGTACAAAATGCTTTGAAGGGAGGAAAAAAAGGTTCCACTCAACACTTGGCGAGCAGTATTTGTTCTGTAAAATAATTAGCGAGTAAGTGTTATTGAACTAGGTTGTCACATAATCACAAGAGAATTTTTTTAAAAAAAGGATTTAGGAGACTCAATTTTCCCTCCCATAGATCAAAAGAGTGACTAATACAAACCATGGGCGGATGGTTAATAAAAATCTATACAGGAGGAGAGAGCCAACATGAAAAGAGTGCTGAGCCTTGAGTTCTAATCCCAACTTTGAAAATATGTAATTTTTAAAAGAATAATGCAGGGGACCAGTTACAGGGGAATGGAAGGCTGAGAAGCCAGAGGGCAGTAAGGTAGCCTGTAGTGTTTGTGCTGGGTCATGTCCAACTCTTTGCAACCCCACAGACTGTAGCCCACCAAGCTCCTTTGTCCATAAGATTTTCCAGGAAAGAGGAGGTTGCCATTCCCTATTCCAGGGGATCTTCACCATCCAGGGATTAAACCCGCATCTCTTGTGCCTCCTGCTTGGCAGATAGATTCTTTACCACTATCACCACCTGGGGAAACCCAAGGAAGCCTAGATATTAGCAACAGCAAGAAGTCACTGCCACCTTGGGCTGGAGGGAAAAAAGAGAGGAGGTGTATTACTGGAACCCAGAGGCCAGGGTCACCTGATGGAAGCTGGAACCACAGTGGGTCCATTAGAGGGAGCTGGAGCCATGGAAGAGATACAGCAACGGTCACAGGACTGAGGGCTGGAGGGCTGGAGAGAATATCCCAGCTCTTTCTTGCCCTGTGCTCCAGTCTTCTGCCAGTGCTTCACATTGCTAGATCCAGCCAGCAACTAGCTCACATCACAGGATGGCAACTGCAGCCCACAAAGGTCAGCCCTTCCTCCATACAGAGCAGAGAAAGTGCAAGGATGGATCTGAGGACAAGCAGGCCAGGAATGGCCCTAAATACAAATTCTACTTTCTTGTAACACTGATACATAGTGTTATAGATCAGTGTATAACCTATAACACTGATCTCTAGTTCCCTATCAGCCTAGAGTCTAGGTCCTCACACATCTGAGGACATCCATCCTGTCATGTCTTGTTTTCTTTCTTTCCCAAGCCTGACATTCACACTTCCTTATACAGAATATTTCCCAAACTCCCTTCACAGTTCTAGTATCCCTCCTTCTGGGAGCTCCCTGGGGTGTGGTACCAGATATTCACAAGACCCCTGGTGACCCTAACACCACCTCAGAAACAGAGACTAATCCCGCCCTTCTTGTAGCAATGCAGCAGTCATCCCGCTGCTGACTCATGTGAAGTCTATAGACTATCAAGACCCATGTACTTTTTTTCTATGTGATTTCAAATCCTTCCTGACCTCTCTTAGCAGGGTAACCACACAGTTGATAACCACAACCAAATTCGTCCTCCAAAGCGCTGGTTTAAAAAGAAGAGGAGGAGGAGGAAGAAAAAGAAGCATAGAATAGACCAGAGCCAAGGACAGAGCTCTGTGTCACTCCACTGGAGATCTCCCTTCAAGTTAACTCAGAACTATGAATCAAGCCTCACTGGGTAGTGCCGCTCAACCAGTTCTAGATCCACCTAACAGCAAAGGAATTATGCAAGACTTCATCAAATTCTTTACTTATATCACAATGTATAATACCCATGGCAGTCAGCTCTCTTCACTTCAAGCACAGAGTGCTTAACTAACACTTGCTGCCTCAAAGTTAAATAAAATTATCTTGATTCACCTAATGATACTGTTTAAAGAAAGTTAACATGGTCTTCTTAATGGAACATCATAATGAACCCATGTTGGCTGCTGGTGATCATCACTTTCTTCTTTAAACATATATAAACCTACTTGTTCCAGACTTTTTCTAAAGAGTGCCAAAAAGGCCTGTTATGGATCTGTGATTCCTGAAATCTACTCCTTTCTTACTTTGGAAAACTGGGGCAATATTGCCCCTATACAGTTTTTGGGTACCCTCTTATCTTCCTAAGTTGGAAGGAATCTAGTTGCTGCTTGAGGTTCATGGGTCTTAAGCCCACCCTTCTCCCCAGTAGGAATAAATTGACCCTTTCCACACCAGGGAGGATCCAGGAAGATGGGAAGACATACAGCACAGTCATTTAGGGTGCCCATATACAAGCCTTGTGGATAGTTACAAGAGCAGCTCCAATACAGCACCTTCACATCCTGCAGCCCCCAGACAGAATGCCACAGGGGGCCCAAGATACCATATGTAATCAGGGGGACTCCCAGCGGGGCTGAACCTATGATCCTGGTCCTTCTGTTTAAAAGGCTTACAAGTGCTCACTTCAGCAGCACATATACTAAAATTGGAACGATACAGAGAAGATTAGCATGGCCCCTGCGCAAGGATGACACACAAATTCGTGAAGCGTTCCATATTTTTTGATTTGGGAGAATGGCATTGAATCATGTTAAGTATCATATGTGAAATCAATCGCCAGCCCAGGATTGTTGCTCGGGGCTGCTGCACCGAGATTTCCCTGGGGGAGGGAGTCGGGAGGGAGGAGGGAGGGGGGTTCTGGAGGGGGAACATATGTACACCCATGGCGATATCATGTCATTGTATGGCAAAACCAATAAAAAAAAAAAAGGCTTACAAGCAGCCCCATAGGAAGCTGAGCCAAAACACAACAGAGATTGGGGCCATGGAGTTTTCCTCTTTATCTCTCTTTCTCTTCCTTCTTTTTCAACTTCCCTCTCCCTTTGAATTTGTGCTTTAGAGTCACCATCATTGCATTCACTGCTCAGGAAGCTATCCTGCAGGGCAGAACTAAAAGCCTGGGAGAACAGCCTGATGCTCAAATGACCAGCCTCTTCCACTCCTGCCTCCCCACAGGTGTCCGGATGTGGGTGGGCCTGTGCAGAGGACACAGTGCCCACCAAAAAATGCAGAAGGATGTTTTCTATTTCTCGCCTCAACCCATAAAAATGCCCTCTGGGCTCAATCAATGCTTGATAAATTCAAGAATGAACTCAACTAACCCATCCTCTGCCAAGAGGGATGGTGCTCATTAAAATTCTTGATAACCTTAATGTTTCAGGATAGATACAGCTATTATTTTGTTAGCTATAATTTTCTGTCTTGTTTTTTCCTCCCAAGAACAATGGAGGCTGCAGAAGGTTGATAGACACTGATTAAAGACATGTGAAAAGATTTGGACATGAAGATTATTCACTGATGCTATTTTAGCAGAAAATTGGAAACAACCTGTATGCCCAACAACAGAGGATTTTTAAATACCTATGGTACACCCATATAATAGAATATTGTGCAGCTTTTAAATATCATATTGTCAGATGGAGTGATGTTCACCACTGTAAAAAGGGAAAAGCAAGTTACAAAAGCAGACTGCTCTACACAAAAGAAGGAAAGGAGGAAGGAAATTTTTCAAAAGATATGCTAATAGTTACTGCCACTGGTGGAATTATGAATGGATTTTAAAATCTTCTTTTGCTTGTAAGTTTCTCCCATTTTTTTCTACAGTGAAGTGCATTGCTTTTGAAATAAGGCAAGGTGGGATGGGTAACAATAAAAATTATTTTGCTAGCCAGGAAAAAAAAAATAGGAAAATACCCCTCTTTCAAGGCTGTCTTCCAGTGTCTTGTTCTGCCAGATGGATAGGAAGCAAGCTCAAACCCCACTGGTCCAGCTTGCCGAGAGCCCCACGGAGGTCACCTTGGCAGAAGCTTCCTTGGTGCCAGCAACCACCTTAAGACAAGTTATTAAAAATGAGGCTGTCCCAACTGAGATCTGGTTCCAAAGTACCAAGGGCCACTTCAGCCCAAAGAAATGGCAGTCCCAGAACCCTGTGAATTTTCGAAGCAGAACAGAAGCCCTAGCTTGGGAGAGGAACCTCCCTCCCTCTTTCCTCCCGGCTGCCTGCTGAAGGTTGCAGACGGCTCCCTTTCCATCCCACAAGAGGAGACAGGCAGATGAGTCATAGCACTGGCTTGGATTAAAGGAGTATTATCGTGTTAGAAGAAATGGATCTATTTTATTATCTGTTTCTTATCGCCTTACAAATAAATATGCTTTTCCTACCAGACAAAGTTCCTTAAAAAGCCACCGATTTCATTAGCTGAAGCTAAGAAATGACCAATAAGAGTTACAAATGTTCGTGTCTGAAGAGTATCCAAGCTGAAAAGATGCAGTGGAAACACTGAGGAAAGTGGTTTATAAGTCTAGATTCAAGTCTGCAAAGTGATGCCATTCTTCTAAAAATATACAGAGGAACCATGGAAGTCCTTTCCCCTTTTCTAAGAGCTTTCTCTTTCTTTCTTTTAAAGAAACATACTAGGATTGGTTTGTAGGATTGGTTTATAAATCTGAGATTCACCACCTCAGATTTCCCCTTTTTTGTAGAGATGATGGTCAGGCAATACTATTTTAAGGACTTCCTTCTCTTATACAGATTTTTCCACACTGGCAGGACAGATAAGGTATGTTCCACTAATGTTCCTCATTAAACCCACATGCGTGCCAGCAGTCATTTCCCTTTGTCTTGCTATCCCATGACAACAGATTGCATATCATAGGAAACTGGAATGGAGATTTTATTTGGTTTGGATCTCTCTTCTCCATTGTTTAATTCCACATTCAGTTTTTCATTCTACATCTGCCTCCTTCTGCAGACAGAGTAGTAGTATATGTCTCTGCAAAAGGAGGCAGACATAGACTCACCTCATAGACTTCTCAGGCGCACTCTGACCAACCCTCTCCCTCCCCAGCGTTGCAAAGAGTCGGACACGACTGAGCACACACACACACACACCCTCTTGCCCTTGGAATCTTATCTCCGGTCTAAAATGTACTACGTACTCAGTAAAGAGCTGATGACTGATAGACGTATCTCTGTTGTTAATTGTATTCCCAGTACTTTGTTTACTGGGATAGAGTCCCAATAGAGAGTTTCTCTGTTTGCACTAAGATGTATAGGTGTCTCAGTGGTATTTCTTTCTTCAACCCAGATCACCTGTCCATTAAAACAAACAAAAGAGAAAAACAAAAAAAGCTTCCACCAAGTGCCAGAAAAGTAGGTCTAGTGGGGGGCAGAGAAAGTTTCACATTTCCTGTTGCTGAATTTAGGGATGGCCCTTAGAGGAAGCTGGATGACTTTTCAATCCAATATGCTCTGTTCTCTGATGTTATCATCCTTGTTTTTCCTTAAGACTACAAAGCCATGATGCCAAACTTTTTAAATGACCCAGCTATTTGTTTTTTTGAATGTCAACTTTTATCCAGCTGTTGCTGACTTTTTTTTTCTTTTTCACTTAAAATTGTGATTTTAAAATATTTTGTTTTTCTAAATGGGATCCATTAGATCTAAGAATGTTCTTTCCATTTATCAAACATCAACTGTGTGCCAGGCATTGGGTACTAACTAGCTTCCACAATCTTTATTTCACTCACTCCCTTACAACCACCCTATGAAGGAGATGCCATCACCTGCAAAAATTGAGGTTAAGCCATTTGCCCAAGACCTTATGTCTAAGCAAGGCTTCTTTAGACCCTTCCAACGAAATCCTTCCAGCTCTTACTAGCTTAAGTCCATGTGCTTCACCATCCAGAAAATGTTTTCTGAGAATCCAAAGGAGAACTGTATTTGCACTCTGAAAAGTCCAGACCTCCTCCAAAAGAGGCAGACTCCACGTAGTTAAGAGGCCAAATTTACTTGTGACACTACCTTAGGGGTCAAGTCAGTAGAAAGTCCAGACATCAGATCAGATTTCAAGGCCCAAGTCACCCACATACTGAGCCTGAGATCATAGGCTCAGAGACTGTTTCCACATCTCAAAATGAAGATAACAGTTTAAGTTCAATTCTTAGAAACTGTCAACTTTGAACCATTTTTGACCTCCAAAACAAAATATTTTTTTTCAAATTCCTCACTGGGTCCTTGTAGAGATTAAAATGAGTGCACAGAGGAAATAATAAATGGCTCTTTTGGGCAGACTTGTCTTTTCAATTTCATTTTGCTCAGGTCAATAAAGTGTGTCCCTGTTCTCTGTCCACACTTTACATGTAGAGAAGCTGGCTTAAGGTTATGTAAGTGTTGGAGCTGACAATTCAGGAAGAAAACAAGACTGCATGGATAATCAGGAATTAACAATAAAGGATCCCCTCAGGCCTTAGTGCTCCGTGCATTCCCCCCCTCCCCCAGTTTAGTCTCTTAATTACTAAATCAGTATACAACTGCTTTTCTATCTCTCTCTCCCCGCCCATCCCCCCTTTTAGAAAGTGGAAGGAGGAGGATATTGAGGAAGTTTAGCACTCTGTGTTAAAATAAAGATTTTTAAATCCATTCTTGCCCAGAGTCGGGGCCTGGAAGTGGCTTGGCTCCTTGGCAGCAGAAGGGGGAGTCCTGCCTTGGACTGCAGAGAGGGCTCCAGACCGTGCCCGCCCGCACCACCCACTCCAGAAGAGCCACCGGAGTTAGTTTTACCTACTGCACGCTGTTAACATCCTCGCTAGGTGCCAGGCCCTGCTCTTGGCCCCTCACACACATGATTTATATACTCCCCTCACACCATCCGGGACAAAAGGGAACTCTCATTTTCCCCATTTTCCAAGTGAGGAGATAGGCACAGAGAAGTTAAGTCACTCGCCCAAGATCTCCGAACTGTGAAGTCAGACTCGAACCAGGGCAGCCCCAGCCCTCCCACTCGGAACCTCTCCTTTTTCAACTTGGGTAGAGGCGCTTTTTCATCTAAGAATTCTCCAAACTTGGCCACCCCCAAGCGAAGGGGCTGAGCATCGCAAACTCGCACTACCTCGCCGGGCTCCCCAAGTCCAGGGCTGCGAGTGCCCGACGCGGGGCGCGGGTGGAGGAGCGGCGCCTCCCCCGGGTATTTAATCCCAGTCTGGAGCCCGCGGGGCGCCGGACGCTCCTGCTCCTCCCAGCTCGCGCCTCCCCGCCCTCCTCCCGGCTCTCCCGGCGCGCCCCACCCTCCGCCCCGCGCTCGCCTCTCGCGCAGGCACCGGCCGGCGGGCGCGGGGAGCGGAGAGCGGGCCGCGCTGGCCTCTGCCGAGCCGCCCCCTGCCGCGGCCGCCGCGCATCGCCCTGCCGGAGTGCGACGCGGCTGCCAGAGTCCGGACGCCGGCCCCGGGGCCCAGGGGACTGGCGGGCGGCTGTGGACGCCAGCCAGCGGCATGGATTCAGATTCCGGCGAGCAGAGCGAGGGCGAGCCCGGGACCGCCGCAGGTACGAGGGGTCGGGGCAGCCCCGCCAGTAAGACTGGGGCATCGAGGAGGGGAGGCCGGGGCGGGAAATCGCGAGTATTTCTCGGAGCTGCCTGGCGGGAGGCCGATCCCCAACAGTCCGATCCTTTCCAGGCCGGGACTGGGACGACTCTGCGCTCTGACTTTGCTTTGGGGTTTTCTCCCCATTGCATTTGGGCGCTGGAGGGAGAGTAGGGGCGCTGCAGGGCTCGGGTCGTCGGGCCGGGGCAGGGGATGGGGAGGTTTGGGGCCGGGTGGGGGGAAGGCGGTGACAAGGTTTGGGAAATCCGTGTCTTGTAGTTTGCTGCAGCGAGGGTTGCAACACATCTGCTTTTTGAAATAACTTTCCAAGAGCCGGCTGGGTCCTCGAACCCCGGGTTCCAGGGACGCTGCGGAACAGATGACCGGCTCCGAGGGCGTGACAGGACACTCGGGAAGAAAATGCCCCCGCGGATGGCCAGGCAGGACTCAAACCGCAGCTCGTGGTTGAGGTTCCCGAGGTTGCTATATGAGCCGGTGCAGAAGCGTTGGCCCATCGCTGCCCTGCACACGCGGAGGAGGTCCCCCACGAAGGCTTCAGGGAGACAGACACCGTGGCGGGCGGGGGCCGAGCTTCGCCTTTAAGGGGCGCCGCTAGCTTTTCACAATCGATAGTTAATCGAAGCGATGGGTGGATGCTTACTTAGGAAAAAATGAATGTCCTCCCCCGCCTCTCCCTGATACTGAGCAACAGGAGGAAGCCACCCACAGCCTTGAGTCGACTTACCGCCGGGCTCTGCCCACCTCCACTGGCCCGCTCCGCCCGCCGCCCACGGGTCCAGGGGCAGAAGACCTATGGCACTCGCACGTACGCGTGGCTTCCCGCGCCCCACGCCGCCCTGCTGGCTGGCCCTGGCCAGCAGACCTGTGACCTGAGAGCTGGGGTCCTCGGGTACAGATCCGAGGTCCCAGACTAGTCCCTACTCTTCCCAGTGTCAGGCTAGGGTCCCCAGGATGGGGACCAAGTGTCAGGAGGCACCATTAGCCCAGGCGTGCGTGTAGGAAAGGCAGGCTCAGGAATCAGGCAGGTCAAGCGCCAGAAGCTGGGCCAAAGGCCCTGCATATATTATTCTCCTTCATCCTCACAGCAACTAGCCTGATGGTTATTATCTCCATTATTCCAGAACTGGGTTAGGTGGCTTACCCATAAATCTTAGCCAGGGCTAGCCAAGGACGGACTGACTGCCTTTCTGTTGCACCTCACAGGGCAGCTGTGGTAAATACCTACAGCTGGGTGGGAAGAGAGGAGGATGGCAGAGAAGCAAGGAGGCATCATCAAGATACCTGTGTGTGAGGACCCCTATCTCTGTGCAAGGGCCACCTGCTTTGTGTAGGTATCTGTGGACCTAATTAATAAACATGAGCTGTTCTCCAACCTGTATGTTCCCATGACTATGAAGCACCAAGCTTTTGTTTCACAGGTGGCTTGTGGATCTCTTCCTATCATTTAAAAGTTCCAGTGGGTGTTTCGTGTGTGTATCTAAGTATATCTCTAGAGTTCAGAAGGAGGTGGGGAGGAGGATACATTGACACTGACACTTTACTCTCAAAATCTCAGGAACTAATATGCTCTCCCAGCTCCCACCCGCAGATCTTTTATGTCCGTTGATGGAGAAGGGGAGGAGGATGAGGAGGCTTTGAAAAAGAGGGGAGGAGAACGGGGTGGTGGCAGGAGACACTCAGAAGAGTTGGTACTTGGATGACAGGAGAATAAAAGAGTTCTGAAGGATCTGGTTGCTTCTCCCCGCAGCCTGCCCAGCAAGGAGTATCCCCGGGGGTTCATGTCTGTGTGGAAGACCTCTGCGCGGCTAACAGCAGCTGAGCCGTGACTGCCGAGGTTGGGTGGATCTGGTGAAGAACAGGGCAGCCAGTTCTATGAGCTGTCAGCATTTGTTTGTGCCTTACTGTTTTCTGCAGTCATTTCTTCTTTGTCTGTGAGCTTGAATCCCACAAGTTGAACATTTATTTGAATGTCACAAGTCATTCTGCTAAATGACATTCAGTCTCACTCATTACTTTCAATCTTAAAGTCTTCCATGACAAACCTTCAGCTAATTCATCATCTAGCTGTGGCTACATCCTATCAAAAGGAAACTCCTGTTACAGCTTCAGATACAGGTTAAATTATCCGCAGGGGTGATCATTGCCCCTATAAGTAACATGACATCCATCTGTGGACCTGTATCTGTGCAAGCTGGGTGGGTTTGTAACTGAGGACAGCAGAGGAAGTGGGGCAGCTTGGAATATTAATATATGTATTTGTATGTACCCACCTCACAGGGAGCTGAGATGAAGGGCTACTTCCTCCTCAATGCCTTCTCCTTCCTGAACTTGTGGGAAAGCCATGCTGTAAGATGGACCTTATAAAAGTCCTGAGCCTGGACTCTGGAACCAGAAGGACCTAGGTCTCAATCTCTACCCCCATGTGTTCTAAGTTGCTTCAGTTGTGTCCGACTCTGCCACCCCGTGGACCGTTCCCCACCAGGCTCCTCTGTCTATGGGATCCTCCAGGCAAGGATGCTGGAGTGGGTTGCCATTCCCTTCTCCAGGGGTTCTTCCCAACCCAGGGATCTTTTCTTTCACTATGATTGCTTTTATTATCTAATTCTTCTCAATTTGATACTATTGCTAAGTAAGTTCATGTTTTCTTTTCTTTTTTTTTTTATTGGTTTTGCCATACAATGACATGATATCGCCATGGGTGTACATATGCTCCCCCTCCAGAAACCCCCTCCCTCCTCCCTCCCGACTCCCTCCTGGGAAATCTCGGTGCAGCAGCCCCGAGCAACAATCCTGCCAACCCAGGGATCTAACCAGCGGCTCTTACATCTCCTGCATAGGCAGGCGGGTTCTTTACCACTAGCGCCACCTGATGGGCAAGTTAACTTCCCCATCTGTAAAATGGGGTAACATTTTATAACATTTATAAAACATGCATAAAACATTTATAACATGAGTAAAACAATTAGCATTATTGTTATTATTGTCACATTAATGTAATAGCCTGAGAAGATTTGTTTTGAATTTTCTTCTTTTCACTCTCTCTACTGTGTCTGTATGTGTATGTGGGTGTGCATGTGCACACACACATAGATGTGTTTGTTTGGGAGAGGTTATTTTAAAGTTACCTCTTCTCATCCTTATCTTCTAGTTCAAGGCATAAAGATGGGGACCTTCAAAACTACGGTTTTCACTGCTTTCTAGCTCTAGAGAAAGTTGCACAAAGTAGAGAACACCTTATCTGGTCTCCTTCTAACCTGGAGGTTAGCCATTTTTATGCCACTTCCAATGGAAGAGGGGTTAATCCTCCCACACTTGGTTCACCTTTTCCTTTCAGGGTAATAGGAGACAGGGGAGATAGTCACTATTCTGCTCTCCATTTTTGTCCATCTCATAACCTTCCCAGTCAAAAACTAGCAGAGGAGTGAGGAAATGTCTTTACTGTACCCCTTTCAAGAGCCTTTTCCAGAGATCTCTGCAGTATCTGCCATACTGCTCTCTCATGGAGCAGTCCCTGCACAGGAAGGTCAAGGCGGGAGTATGGACAAGATTTGTCCTAATCTGCATTTTCTGTTTTTCAAGAAGCAGAGGATGGTGCTTCTATGTCATTCTGCTGCCTGCAGCTCTCCTTTGCCTCTCTGTAGTTTTATGGTTCTCTCTATGATTAGGAAAAAGACAGCGTTTATGAAACACTGGGTTCTTTCCAGAGACCCAACTTGGCAGTCTCTCCTTTGACAAACCCACCATCCATCTCTCAGAAATGTTAGAGCTTGGTATATTAACTCAGCACTGATTGAGAGTCTTTCCTAAGAAGCAACAAGACAAGTAAACATTAGCAGTGTCAGCTTTTTTCCTTTCTGACTTGTAAAACTGAGATTGTCTACCCCGGCTGAAACAGACAAGCTCTTTCTACCCAGAGCTAGCGCCGAGCAGTCACACTGCTGGAGAATCCCTGTGGCTGGGTAGGTGCCACAGAAAAGCGTTTCCATGCGATGGAATCAGGATGTGGTAAGGAAACCTCAAGATAACAAAAGAAGTGGGAAAACAGCAGGCTCCTGACTGCCCTCCCTGTCTTTCCCATTCCCTAGATCCTAAGCTGGGTCCAGGTGGACAGAGTGGCAAAGGAGTGGATAGGATTCAATAGTTAACCAAGAGGAGATAAGGTGTTCCAGAAGTCAGACACGATTGAGCAAAGTCACAGATAAACAGGGAAGCAATTGGAGTGGAGGGCATATACTAAGGTGTGCATGTGTGTGTGCTAAGTCGCTTCAGTCATGCCCGACTCTTTGTGATCCCATGGACTACAGCCTGCCCGCCTCCTCGTCTGTGGGATTCTCCAGGCAAGAATACTGAAGTGGGTTGCCATGCCCTCCTCTGGGATACTAAGGTGTACTGGGAAATAAAGTTAGATGAACGTAGGGAGAGCCACTTACTAGAGGGGGTCTTAATAATTTGGTCCTGATGGTGCTGAAGGAGCCCCAGTTGAGCTGATAGTAGAGCAGAGATGTCCCTGGCTGAGAGCTGTGTTTTCAGAAGCCACATCTGACAGACATGAAGTAGGGGGATGGCCTAGGCCTGGAGCCTCAGCTACCGGGGTGTGACCACACAGTCAGAGAGGATGGTATCCCTAAGCGAGGCAGCAGAGGAAGGATGCAAATGCCATTTCAGAGAAACAAACAACAGAAGTTGGTGACAGATTGTCCAAAAGCAGTAAGTAAAAGGAGAGGGACAGTGGAAGGAGACTGCTGTGTTGAGTTGGGCTGAAGCAGGGAAATGTAGGAGACAGGCTTCCCCATACCACCAGCACTTCCTTTCTTTCCATCAGATACTTAATAATGAGGAAAAGACCCTGATGGCAGGAAAGATTGAAGGCAGGAGGAGAAGGGGATGACAGAGGACGAGATGGCTGGGTGGCATCATCAACTCAATGGATGTGAATTTGAGCAACCTCTGAGAGATAGTGGAGGACAGGGAAGCCTGGTGTGCTGCAGTCCGTGGGGTTCACAAAGAGTCAGAAATGACTTACCAAGTAAATAGCAACAAAGTTTTGCTTAAAGGCACATCCCCCCACCCATAGTAAATTATGCTGGGACATTGGTTTTGGAGGATCATGAGGTTCTGGAGTTTGTTGATTCTTATTGTTGGGTTATTTGTGGAGGCTATTCAGTAACCTTTGTCGCCTGACAAATTAACAATTGATGGACTGAACAACCAAACAACCAAGGGCAAGGACGCCACCTGAGGATGATAAACTACTTGGCTATTAGTCGTAAGTCCCAGGTCTCATTCTTATTTGTGAACATTTTCAGGGGCTTCGGCCACATCCACACAGTGGGCTACTACAAGGCTACAGGACCTTGTCTCATGCTTTCATGTTTCCAAGGTTTTATGGACATAATAAATGAATGAGAAATTTGAGGAGCCTCCTGAGAGCTCTGCACTAAAAGGCCAGATGGGCAGCCAAAAACCTGTCCTATAAAGTAGGACTGCCAATGCTTTCCTTCAGTGCTTTGCTTCAGTGTTTTAAGATCACTTGCACTCTCTGGGACTCTGTGTTGAGAAGTATGGGGGCATGAAAAGAGATATAAGGACACAGTTCATTCTGTCTCTAAGAGGGCTTAGGATCAAGTGGGCAGATAGGATGCAGGTACTGAGGGCCATAGCTTAAGCCAGTGCAGGAAGACTCTCACACCATTGCCCTGAGGTTACATCCTGACTACGTCTCTGTTTATATGTTCTCTCTTGACACCAGCCACTTTCCATTGTGTGTTTTACAGTTATTCCTGTACATGTCTCATCTCTGGTATTGGCCTTAGCTCCCTAAGGGTAAAGACTGGGGCTTTTCCCTCTGTATCACCTCTCACCAACACCACCTGTGTGCCCTAAACACAGTGGTAGGTTACTGCCTGCCTGCCTGGCTGCTTGGATAGAGGGATGGATCTACAAATACTGTTGTAAGTCAGTTCTCCAGGAAGCAGACTCTAGATGAAGGTTAGCATGCAGTGTTTATTGGGAGAGGGTCTTGGGATCAGTACCTGGGGAAGACAAGCAGAGGGGAGGGATGCCAGGCTGGACAAAGTGAGAAGCTGAGCTGCAAACCAGGCCAACAAGTTGAAGGTGGAAAACCCTTCAGAACGGAGTCGAGGTGAGGGTCTAGGCTTTTATATCCCCTGACATAATGATCAGTCATTAGATGCAGGCCTGCGTCTTGGACAAAGCTGTTTCCTTCAGCTGAGAGCTGTCTGCAGGCAGCACTTCCAGCAGCTTGTGGAATGCCTGGCCTTTCATTCCTGAAGGGGGATCTGGGATGTTCACCATGGCATCTACCATGGGTGGCCTCCATAGTTCTCCAGGAATGTTTCATGAGGGGTGGCAGCCCTGCCTACTGGCAGCTATGAACATTATCTGGACCTCATTAGAGCAATTTAAATAGCAAGATGAAATTAGCCATTCTAGATCTCACAGATCTGCACCCAGCTGTTCAATCCATACATCCCAGTAGATATTGGTTCATCATCTGTTTTGTGTTCAGTATATGGGGGGTACTATGGTAGCAGACAGAAATGGTATTAGGGACCTCCCTAGTGGTTCAGTGGTTAAAACTCCTTTCCAATGGAGGGAGTGTGGGTTGGATCCCTGGTAGGGGAACTAAGATCCATCCCACATGTCGTAGGGTGTGGCCAAAAATTAAATAAAACTTGTTTTTTTCAAAAAAGAAAGAAATGGAATTAGATGTGGCCCTGCCCTCAAGAGGCTTGTAGCCATAGGGAGAGAAGATGCCTACCCAAAATGAATCTGTACAACTGACAGCATCAGCACAATCCTTCGCAAACAGTGAAGGATTCAGGGACTTCCCTGGTGGTCCAGTAGCAGCTAAGACTCTGCACTCCCAATGCAGGAGGCCCGGATTCAATCCCTGGTTGTGGAACTGGATCCCACATGCTGCAACTAAGACCCAGTGCAGCCAAATAAATTAATTGAAATAAAATTTTTAAATAGTGTCAGATTTGGAGCATGGGACATAATGTTTTGGGATTCTGGTGGGAAAGCTTCATGGAGGAGATGGGTCTTGACGATAGCCTTGAAGGAGTGAAGGATTTCGATGGGGAGAAGAATGAGCCAAGGGACACAGAGAAGGTGGAACAGACAGGAGTCTGTGAGAAGCCTGGCCCAACCCAGTGGGGCCCCCTTAGAGGGCTAAAAGGAAGAGAGGGTGGACACATTCAGAATGTAAAATTGGGTGTTGTGGTCAATGTGTAAATTTCTGGAGATGGAGAGAGAATGTGTATGCGTATGTAAACATAAAGCTGTTTTCTACGTTATTTTTCTCTAAAAATATGGCACCTGCTTTTTTATTTGTCAGCAAAACCAAATTATAGTTACACTTTCCATTAGCACTTTTCTTTAATTGGTTCATTTTCCTCCAGAGTTACCATTGGCTCCCATCTGAATTCACATGTAAATCTCCGTAAAGACACGATATACATAATTTTGTTTTGTTTTTCAGTCACTTGGCTTCCAGCTCTTACTGTAAAATGCCTGTGTAGGTGGGTGTTTGGGCTGTACTCTGTACAAGTATGGAAATAAAGGCTTGAGAAGAAGAATTTATCAGATAAGTTCTCTGAGATAGCCCAATCTAAGAAAACATAAAGAGTAGTGAGTGCCCTTTTCCCCAACATATATTAAGACATACCCCCAAAACATATATTTTATACATCAGAAATGCTCTTTTTAGGCAATTGTATAGTACAAATTCTGAAACTGCCTTAGAACAGTCTTCATGTTCATATTGGAATTCCTAAACATCATTGCCTGGGAGTAAATTGAGCTTGTTCATGGAAAATCTAATGTGCAGACTATAAAAATGGAAGGCTTGGTGCAAAGAAAGTGCTAGACACACCCTAATAGAAACCAGTATTCTATAATTCAGTTCTCCAGGAAAAAAAAAAAGAGAGAGAGAGAGAGAGACTTTGGTGGTGTTCAAATACTGGTTTAAATAGCTGAAAAACCACAGGAGCAGCCACTAGTTTCTAGATTGTCTTCTTGAAGGTAAAATATGCTTCCTGAGAAACTTTTCTAGCCGGGAAAGAAGGATTTTGGTGATACACAGCTTTGTGGAAACTCCCAGTTGATGTTTTTATGGTAGAGGCATCCAGTTTCATGTGCAGGAGGAAATTCTATAAAGGGGTGTTCTGGTGAGCACACACATCCTGCATTCCTAATTTGGGGGCTGAGGGTTATGCTAGGAAGATATAACCAGAGTTTCGGGGAAGAATATGGGAGGGAAGTGAAGGGGGCCATCTGCCTGGCAGGACTCTGCAGCAGCTCTTTCCTACCACGCTTGGTTCTTTGGTTTGCTTGGAATGACATTAAGAAAGTCAGGGAGAGAAGACTGGGGTCCAGGTCACAAGGTATAGAAAGTAGATTTAAGAAGTTGTGGTTTATACCAAACAAGATGAGAAATGGTCTTTGCCAGCCAGAGTCCAGTCCCAGAGGGCTGGTACTGAATGTAAAATAATAGTGATGTTTTGAATTTGTACTTAATTTTATATTATTTAAGCACATACAATGTATTTGAGACCGGGTTAACTATTTATATGCTATTTAAGACTTACACAGGCCTTATAGGCTAGGTACTATAAACAGCCCCATTGTATAGGCCAGGAAACTGAGGCACAGAGAGGTTAAGTAACTTGCTCAGGGATGTTCAGTTTCTCAGTGGATATGAAGCCAGTCTAAACTCCAAACATGGCGTTCTTTACTGGGTAAACTCTGTCGTTAGATCAGTATATGCCACCAGGCTCCTTTACATCCGCCACCAGCTCCCACAGGGCCCTTGGACTATAAGGTTCCTTCTTCAGGCTCCTACTGGTAGGTTAGGACAGTCTACCTCCAGAAGGCCCTGTTTTAAGCTGCAGATATTTCCTGCAGTGGCCCAATAATACATGGGCAAGGAGGGGCTGTCATGGCTTCCAAAACAGGAGCTAGTAAGGGTTGGTTTAGGAGGGAAGAAGAGGAGAGTAGCACAAAGCAGTTGTCAGGGAAAGAAGGTCCTGGAAGGACTCTGCAGCCATGTGTATGTCTAGGGTCCTGGCAACGTGGTGGAGGAGGAGACAGAGAGGAGAGAGAGTTGAAAAGCAGCGTCAAGAGAAGTGCCAAACAAATGTTCCCTCTATCAGAGTGTGCTTAAATTGGGTCCTGAGGCATTTTTTCCACTCCAGTATTTAGAATCATTCTAGGTATAGAATCAGCAGGACATGGTGACCAGTTGGACTCAAGGGCAAGGGAAAACTCGAAGTTGAGACTGTAGCACAATGACGAGATACTGAGCTGAACAACTTGGGTTTGGGTTTCTTACTTATTGCTTTTCAGTAACATTATTTTCCAATCAAAGGAATGCAAGCTTATGATAGAATGTGCAAAAACAGTACAAAGAAGAAAATTAGATTGAATCCCAAGAATAGATGGGCTTTTCCAAAAGAGCATAGTCCAAAAGCCATCCTGAAAAATGCAAGAGACCTTTATTTAGGAAGGAAGGAAGTTTTGTGAGAGAACAAGAGCCCTGCTTCTGAAACATTTGGTAAGAACATTGGCTACACTGCCAGACAGCATCAGCACCAGAGCTGGAAGCCAGATACTCTGGCTCTATTGTTCCCCCAAAACATATGTAATTTTAAAAAAGGATCAGACTTATTCTGGGTTTTGGGATATCAAAAGGACCACTTCCATGTTTCCTTTTGACACTTTCCACTGTGTTCTTGCCATCCCCCTCTGCTTTTCCTCTCTGGAGCGTTCTCCCTCCCAGCACAGCTGCCCAGAAGTCAGACACCACAGGCCCACAGCAGGCCCTTCCCATGTACTGGGCCCACTTCACCTGTCAGCAGAGCCCTACATGGAGCCCTTAGAATATTTTTACATTTTTTTTTAATACCCAAGAGGAATTTGGTAGGTTTTATAGATGCATGGTGACAATTGCAAAGGTTAATTTACTTTGAGTTTAATAACTTCCAGCTTCGGGAATAGATTTCTAGTTCTCCAATTATACCTTTACTCTTTGTTTAGATTGATTTTTTACTTTATAAGGAAGGAGGGAAATTTGTTCACCTGTGTTAACCTCTCTCTCACTCTGAAGATTTAATTCATTGATTCAATCTCAGTCAAACAAAGCAGGCAGAGCCAAGTTGATACAGTCAACTATTAGCAAGCCCAGAGCAGTACATGATGAGAATTAAATGTGAATTTTCTTGACTTTTAAAATTTTGGTTTCTCTGATTGTATGTAATCCTAATTTTCCCTGTTGTTGTTGTTCAGTTGCCCAGTCATGTCCAACTGTTTGAGACCCCATGGACTGCAGCATTCCAGGCCTCCCTGTCCCTCACCATCTCCTGAAGTTTGCCCAAGTTCATGTCCGTTGCATCAGTGATGCCATCCAGCCATCTCATTCTCTGATGCCCTCTTCTTCTTCTACCCTCAATCTTTCTGAGCATCAGAGACTTTTGCAACGAGTCCACTATTCACATCAGATGACCAAAATACTGGAGCTTCTGCTTCAGCATCAGTCCTTCCAATGAGTACTCAGGGTTGATTTCCCTTAAGATTGACTGCTTTGATCTCCTTGCTGTCCAAGGGACTTTCAGGAGTCTTCTCCAGCACCACAGTTCAAAGGCATCAATTCTTTGGCATTCTGCCTTCTTTATGGTCCAGCTCTCACAACTGTACATGACCACTGGGAAAACCACAGCCTTGACTTTACGGACCTTGCTTTTCAACACAGTCTAGGTTTGTCATAGCTTTCCTGCCAAGAAAATCATCTTCTGATTTCATGTGTGCAGACACTATCCACAGTGATTTTAGAGCCCAAGAAGAGGAAATGGGGCTGGATTCCATGATCTTATCTTTTAATGCTTAGTTTTAAGCCGGCTCTTTCACTCTCCTCCTTCACCCTCATCAAGAGGCTCTTTAGTTCCTCTGCTTTCTGCCATTACACTGGCATCATCTGCATATCTGAGGTTGTCAATGTTTCTCCCACCTATCTTGATTCCAGCTTGTAACTCAACCAGCCTGGCATTTCTCATGATGTGCTCAATGTATAGGTTAAACAAACAGGGTGACAGCAGACATCTCTGTCGTCCTTCTTTCTTGATCTTGAACCAATCAGTTGTTTCATGCAGGATTCTAGCTGTTGCTTCTTGACCTGCGTACAGATTTCTCAGAAGACAAGTAAGATGGTCTGGTATTCTCATCTCTTTAAGAGCTTCCCACAGTTTGTTATGATACACCCAGTCAAAGGCTTTAGCATAGTCAATGAAACAAAGGTAGATGTTTTTCTGGAATTTCCTTGCTTTCTCTATGATTCGACGAATGTTCGCAGTTTGATCTCTGATTCCTCTTCCACTTCCTTTTCCCTGTATCTCTCCTCAATTTCCCCTTCTGCCATCCCTCATTAATACCTTTTTTCTACCTGTGTCTCCTAAGGCTTTGCTCTTGGTCTTGTTCTTTTCTAACAATACACTTTCTTTTGGAAAAGGCTGCCCACTTTTCATTTGGAAAGTGGAAAAGTGAAGTCGCTCAGTCATGTTCGACTCTTTGCGACCCCATGGACTGCAGCCTCCCAGGCTCCTCTGTCCATGGGATTTTCCAGGCAAGAGTACTGGAGTGAGTTGCCATTTCCTTCTCCAGGGGATCTTCCCAACTCAGGGATTGAACCCGGGTCTCTCGCATTGCAGCTGACGCTTTACCCTCTAAGCCACCAGGGAAGCCCTTTTTCATTTGGAAAAGCCCTCCCATTTTTCCAGCATGAAGCTAAAGGTTCCCAAAGCTGTGGTCTAACCTGGTCCTCTCTCCAGAGCAAGAATCCTGCCCTTCAAAGTCACCTGGGCTTCATCTCTTTACTGTCTAGGAGACACCCCAACTCAGTACAGCTACACCTGGACTGTTACATTTCCATCACCCTCTCTCAGCTCTTCTGGTGTCCTCACCAGCCACCAAGTCATTCAAAATTAAACTGTGAAATCATAAGAAGAGTGAAATCTCCTATACATGTGATCTCATAGCAAAATCAGGACATGGAGAAAGCAGGCATTATTCCCAGTTTATAGATAAAGAAACACATCCACAGGGATTATTTACCCCAAATCACAAAATAAGTGGTAGATTTCCACTATTTAAAGCTGCATCCCCCTCCAAAAAAAAAAAAAATAGGAGGGGCAGAAACAAATCTAAATGTTTAACCTAAAAATATATAAGCCCAGACTTTGGGGTCAAATGGGTATATGTTCACACCCCACATATGACCCTGATGCACTGCCTAGAAACATTTCAGAATCTGTTTCTTTACATCCCTGGGGTGGTTATAAGGTTTTCATGTGTGCTTAGTTGCTCAGTCATATCCAACTCTTTGGAACCCTATGGACTGTAGTCCGCCAGGCTACTCTACCCATGGAATTTTCCAGGCAAGAATACTGGAGTGGGTTGCCATTTCCTCCTCCAGGGGAGCTTCCCAATCCAGGAACTGAACTGGAGTCTCCTGCCTTTTCTGCATTGCAGGCAGATTCTCTACTACTGAGTTACCTGGGAAGCCCCATTCAACTCAAGCATATAGTTAAATAGTTAATCAAATAATTATTGAATGATTAAATATATAATGACATTTCTACACTGTGGAATATTACTCAACCGTTAAGAAAAATTAATTTGGAAAAAATATAGGTCTTTGTATTATAATATTATGAAGAAAGCTTGATAATCTATGATCACAATTTTGCTATATATGTATTTATATTTATATATATGTATTTATATGTACACATATATACATGTATATTTATTTATACATGTACACCCATACACCTATACCTACATATCAATACATCCCTTTTTAAAAATTTGTATTGAAATATAGTTGATTTACAATGTCATGTTTAATTTCTGCTGTACAGCAAAATGACTTGGTTATATATATACATATTATTTTTCATCCTTTTTCATTATAGTTTATCACAGGATATTGAATATAGTTCCCTGTGCTGTAGAGTAGGACCTTGTTGTCTATCCATCCTATATATAATGATTTGCATCTGCTAATCTCAAAGCCCAATCCATCCCTCTCCCCTCTCCTCCTTGGCAACCACAGGTCTATTCTCTATGTCTGTGAGTCTGTTTTTGTTTCATAGATCACATACCCCCTTTTTTTATAGAGAGAAGGGGTAGAAACTCTCCCCCAATTCACATTCATGAACTTTTTTTTTTTTAATCCTGGAACAGAATTAACCACTCTGTATGATGAGTTTGTAGACAATTTTAATTTCCATCTTTTTGCTTTCCTTCCATACTCAATGAGAATGTATAACTTTCAGCAGATTTTTATTTTAAAAACCACTCCAAGTGAGATCCAGTGGACTTGTCCACTGTTCATCCTTCTGACTTTCTTGCAGGTTTGTCCCAGGTCCCTCTATTTTCTTCCTTGACACTCATTCTTCCCTCTGTTCCCCATGATCCTCTTCCCCATCAGACCAGGCGTCCATGGGTTCTTTTCATGGGCTCCTGCTGGCTCGCTGGTGGGGGCGATTCTGGGCTTCTCTCCTCAGCCCCCTTCCTACTTACCCACTGCCCTGGCTTCAGCTCTGTACCTCCACCTTACACACACCCCCTTCTGAGCCCACCTGGCCTGAGCCCCCATGCCAGGTATAGGAAATGAATAGTTAGGCTGGATAATGAGCTTATAGATTTGAGGCCAAGGGCAGCAGAACCTTACAAGCCAAATGGACCTGCTGGGTGAGCTTGCTGACTCAGCCGTTTGGGCTCTAGCCTGTGGCCTTGCTGTTGCTTGCTGACCAGCAGTGTGTACATCCTCTATCCCTGACCCTGCCTCCTCCCAATCCCCATCCCAAACATGAGTGACTTTCAGTTTCCACTTGTTCACCCTCACATTGATTTTGTCTTTATTACTTTAATGATTTGAAAAAAAAAAGAGGATGCATTTAAAATTCTGTTTTTTTTTTAATAAAAATAAAATTCTGTTTTAACAGGATTATTAGCTTTAAGGAGGTATTGGTCTTCCACCCCCAATGATCAGTCTTTCCAGAAAAGTTCATCACTGAAATGTTGTTGTTGTTGTTTAGTCGCTCAGTCATGTCCATAGGCCCCATGGACTGCAGCCCACCAGGCTCCTCTGTCCATGGGATTTCCCAGGCAAGAATACTAGAATGGCTATTGTAAACAATGCAGCGATGAACATTGGGGTGCACGTGGCTCTTTCAATTCTGGTTTCCTCGGTGTATATGCCCAGCAGTGGGATTGCCGGGTCATATGGCAGGTCTATTTGCAGCTTTTTAAGGAACCTCCACACTGTTTTCCATAGTGGCTGTACTAGTTTGCATTCCCACCAACAGTGTAGAAGCAACCTAGATGCCCATCAACTGACGAATGGATAAGAAAGCTGTGGTATATATACACAATGGAATATTACTCAGCATTAAACAAAAATTCATTTGAAGCAATTCTACTCAGATGGACGAAACTGGAGCCCATTATCCAGAGTGAAGTAAGCCAGAAGCAAAAACAACAATACAGTATATTAACACATATATATGGAATTTAGAAAGACAGTAATGAGAACCCAACATGGGAGACAACAAAAGGAACGCAGATGTATAGAATAGACTTGTGGACTTTGTGGATGAGGGTAAGGGTGGGATGAGATGGGAGAAGGGCATTGAAGCATGTTGATTGTCATGTGTCTAATCAATCGCCAGCCCAGGATTGATGCTCGGGACTGGTGCAGCGAGATTTCCCGGGGGGGAGGGAGGAGGGAGGGGGGACCCGGAGGGGAAGCATATGTAAACCCATGGTGATATCATGACAATGTATGGCAAAAACAATAATAAAAAAAAAAAAAAAAAAAGAATACTAGAATGGGTTGCCATTCCCTTCTCTCGGGGATCTTCCAACCCAGCGATTGAAACCCACATCTGCTGCATTGGCAGGCAGATTCTTTACCACTGAGCCACCTGGGAAGCCCATTGAAAAGTTAATATGATATTAAGTATTATATGTATCTATTTCTGAAGGAATTAGAAATTATTGAGGTCTTGTAATAACCTATAAAGGGAAAGAATCTGAAAAGGAATATATATAACTGAATCACTTTGCTGAACATAACACTGTAAATTAACTAGACTTTAATAAAAGAAAAAGAAGAAATGTACTGGATTTTGTGTGTATCTTGGAACTGAAAATAAGAGATATCATGGCCCCAGTATTATTTGCTGCCTCCCTATCTCCACCTTATTTTACTCTAGTCCATCAAATAGGGATAGCCCAGTCAGGAAACTTATAAGAAACAAAGGTGTTCACCCTTTAGGCTCACATTAATTAGAGTTTTTAACCTAGTTTTAAATTAGCCCCATTTACCCTTAATGACTGATATTCCCCATCACCTAGGATTTTGTCTATCTTTACTTTATTGATTTATATTATAAAATATGATTATTTTATGAGGTCGCAAAGAGTTGGACACAACTGAGCGGCTGAACTGAACTGATATTGATACTGATGATTATTTTACTCATTCTTAGATATAAAAACATATAGTAACTAAACATTTTCACCCTGCCAGAAAAGTGCCTCCTTCCATTAAAAAAAAATCACCTTCTTTAAGTGGAAAGCAGTATCAGTTTCCTTATTGAAGAGCCATATCTTATTAATTGCAAGTGGGTGAATATGATGACTGTGGATTTTAAAGGAGAGATCAGAGAATATGAGAGTAAGAATAATTGAGATAGGAGTGCATTCCTAGAGAAAGCAGGTGTTTATGTCAAGAGTGATGGATGGTACATCCTAAGACCAGCAGGTTCTATAAGCCCCCGAGAAGGATCTCCAGAGACTATCACCTGTCTTTCCCTTCACCCTAGGAGGGAAGTCAGTGATGGGCTGGCACTCACTCATGGATAAAGAAGTTTGGTTCCAACCATCTTTGGTTTTCTTAATTTCATTTTTATTTAAAAATAAATTTTAAAAACTCCACATAAAAATAGCTCTGCAGGGCTTCCTGGTAGCTTACTTAGTGGTAAAGAATCTCCCTACCAATGCAGGACACACAGGTTTGATACCTGATTCAGGAAGAGCCCACATGCCTAAAAACAACTAAGCTCACGCGCCACAAACTATTGAGCCTGTACGCTAGAGCTTGGGAGCCGCATCTACCGAAGCCCAAGCAGCCTGGAGCCCATGTTCCGAAGCAAGAGAAGTCACCACAATGAGAAGCCTTCGAACGACAACTAGAGAGTAGCTCCCATTTGTCGAAAGGAGAGAAAAGCCCGCACAGCAATGAAGACTCAGCACAGCCAAAAATAAGTAAATTCAAGCCAAAAATAAAATTATTTAAAAAAAAAATAGCTCTCCAATATTGTTACAACCCAATGAGAGTGGCTGAGGTCTGAGCCAAGTCTGAAGAGGGGAGAAGGTCAGTGATCATTAGGGTCTGAGACTGTCATATAGGCAGGATAAAGATCAGGGGTGAGGACTAAGCACAGCTGATCAGGGGGTTGAGGAGTCAGGTCATGTGGCAGGGAAGCCAGAGGGGCCATAGGCCTGGCCGATTCTCTTGTTTTTAATTTTTTATTTTGTATTGGAGTATAGCTGATTAACAGTGTTGTGATAGTTTCAGGTGAACAACGGAGGGACTCAGCTATACATATACATGTATCCATTCTCCCCCACAAACTCCCCTCCCTTCCAGGCTGCCACTTAACACTGAGCAGAGTTCCATGTGCTATAGTAGGACCTTGTTGGTTATCCATTTTAAATATAGCAGTGTGTACGTGTCCATCCCAAACTCCCTAATTATCCCTTCCTCTCATCCTTCCTCCAAGCAACCATAAGTTTGTTCTCAAAGCCTGTGAGTCTCTTTCTGTTTTATAAGTGCATTTGTATTTCTTTTTAGGTTCCACATATAAAGGATGTCACATAATATCTCCTTTGTCTGATTCACTTCACTCAAGTAACACTCGCTAGGTCCTTCCACATGGCTGCAAATGACATTATTTCATTCTTTTTAATGGCTGAGTAATATTCCATTTTATATTTGTACCACATCATCTTTATCCATCCCTCTGTCAATGGACATTTAGACTGCCCCATGTCTTGGCTATTGTAGATAGTGCTGCCATAAACATTGGAATGAATGTATCCTTTTGGATCATGTTTTTCTCCCAGGAGTGGGATTGCAGGGTCATATGGTAGCTCTATTTTTAGTTTTTTAAGAATCCTTCATACCATAGTGGCTGTACCAATTTACATTCCCACCAACAGTGTAGGAGGGTTCCCTTCTCTATATACCCTTTCCAGCATTTATTGTGTGTGGATTTTTTGGTGATAGCCATTCCGATTGGTGTGAGGTGATATCTCCTGAGGGCCACGTGGCTTGCAGCAGCCAGGCATGGCTGCCCCAGCCTTCTTGAGCCTCCCCACCTGGAGAGTAGCCCCCTTTAATATTAAAGAGCCCAGAACTGTGAGAAAGTCTGGCTTCCAGCTGGGGCCTTCTGACCTCTCACCTCCACCCCAGGAACAAGTCCTTCTAACCTCCCTTCCAGCCTGTTTCCCTGGCCCCAGATCTCCACTTCATCCTTACTGCTTCGCTTCCCTGCAGCCCCTCCCACCTAGGTGTTCCTCTCCATTTCCTCTGCATTGATCCTCCCACCCATCCCACAAGCCCTCCAGAGTGCTAGAGGGACTATGGCAATGGAAACACCAAAATAAATGGCTGTGACTGGAGACTTGTCAGGAAGCAAAGATATTAAAAGCTTCCAGAGAGAGAAACCAGGCTCTTAACAATGCACCAGTCAGAAAAAAAAAACATAATTCAAAAAGATATATGCACCCCAGTGTTCATAGCAGCACTATTTACAATAGCCAGGACATGGAAACAACCTAAATGTCCGTCAACAGAGGAATGGATAAAGAAGATGTGACACATATATAGAATGGACTATTACTTAGCCATTAAAAAGGAAAGAAGTTGGGTCATTTGCAGAGACATGAATGGTCCCAGAGTGTCTCATACAGAGTGAAGTAAGTAAAAAGAGAAAAACGAATATCGTATATTAATGCATATATGTGGAATCTAGAAAAATAGTATAGATGATCATATTTGTAGAGCATAAATAGAGGCACAAAGGTAGAGAACAAATTTATGGATACCAAAGGGGAGAGGAAAGAATTAGGAGATTGGGATTGACACACAGACACTACTGATACTATGTGTAAAACACGTAACTAATGAGAACATACTATATAGCACAGGGAACTCTATTTAATGCACTGTGGTGAGTGGGAAAGAAGTCCAAAAGGGATGCGGTACATGTATATGTATGACTAGCTCATTTTGCTGTACAGTAGAAACCAATATAACATTGTAAAGCAACTATACTGCAGTAAAAATTAAAGACAAACCAAAAACAAGGCACTAGTTTTCTATACAGGAACTGCTGAGGACTGAACAACAGTGTTGCGGTATCTTTGAATTCTCAAGGCGAATGACTGTGATGTAGAGTTCTGAATGCAGTCAGACTATCAGTCAAGTGTGTGAGATAGACTAAATCATGGTATGATAAAGTAGATCTCAAAAAAATGACCTCACTGTGCTCCCTTCCTTAGGGAGCTGCTAGACCAAGAGTCAGCCAACTGACATCCCCAGGCCAAGACGAGACTATCACCTGTTTCAGTGTGTCCCACAAGCTAGAAGCATTTTCACCTTTTTTAATGGTTACATTGTTAAATGGTTTTATAGGTACTTTTTTGGACTTTTGGCCCTGAATTCTCTGGCCCTTCAAGGTAGTTTGCTGACGCATACACTGGACAAAGTGTTAACACTGAATTGGGGAGCAAGTTAAGAAAGAGGAAGCTGTGAGAACCAAGAAACAGGAGATGGATACAGGAAAGAAGGAATGAAGGGAGAATTGAGCTGAGAGCCTGGAGCGGGCTAACAGACCTTTGCACTCAGATTTGAGCCAGGGTACACAGCGCTCCCAGAGGAGTCTCCAGGAAAGATTTGTTTGAACCTGTTGTGAAACACTTTATATTCTGCTTAGAACTTTAGGAGTGAATTACCGCCCGATATAGAAAACTAACCAAAAGAAATACAAGGCAGTGTTTAACTCCTAGAAAAACAAGATGAATAAGAAAGGAAATGCTGTCATGGAAGTGACAGAACATACATGACTCAGCTATGAATGGTATCTTTATCACAGCAATGTAATCACTTAAGTTTGATTTAAGCAAATATTGAAACAGAACCAAATTGGAAGGTGGAAGGAGAAATGAATGGAGAAGACAGCTAAATTCTCACTTTCTGTGAAAGGAAGTTAAGCATAATTATTAGCAATTAGTAATTATTAGTTGCAATGGTTATAAAGTGTTTTGCCTCCAAAAAGCCAGCATCAGAAGTGGGCCAGAGGCTACAGCAGTATGAGCCTTACAGAAGGATTTAACTTTTTTAATAATGTACCTGTATTATTTTTAAAATAGATTTTTAGAAATAAAATTTAAAAGAAAAGTAGGGACCTTCTCCAGAATAGATCACATCCTGGGCCATAAATCTAGCCTTGGCAAATTCAAAAATATTGAAATCATTCCAAGCATCTTTTCTGACCACAATGCAGTGAGATTAGATATCAATTACAGGAGAAAACCATTCAAAAATTCCAACATATGGAGGCTCAACAATACACTGCTGAATAACCAACAAATCTCAGAAGAAATCAAAAAAGAAATCAAAATATGCATAGAAATGAATGAAAATGAAAACACAACAACCCAAAACCTATGGGACACAGTAAAAGCAGTGCTAAGGGGAAAGTTCATAGCAATACAAGTTCACCTCAGGAAACAAGAAAAAAGTCAAATAAATAACCTAACTTTACACCTACTAAAGCAACTAGAACAGGAAGAATGCAGAAGCCCAGGGCTAGTAGAAGGAAAGAAATCTTAAAGATCAGGGCAGAAATAAATGCAAAGGAAACAAAAGAGACCATAGCAAAAATCAGCAAAGCCAAAAGCTGGTTGTTTGAGAAGATAAATAAAATTGACAAACCATTAGCCAGACTCATCAAGAAACAAAGGGAGAAGAACCAAATCAACAAAGTAGAAATGAAAACGGAGAGATCACAACAGAAAACACAGAAATACAAAGGATCATAAGAGACTATTATCAGCAACTATATGCAAATAAACTGGACAACCTGGATGAAATGGACAAATTCCTAGAAAAGTACAACTTTCCAAGACTAAACCAGGAAGAGATAGATAATCTTAACAGATCCATCACAAGCACGGAAATTGAAACCGTAATCAGAAATCTTCCAACAAACAAAAGCCCAGGACCAGATGGCTTCACAGCTGAATTCTACCAAAAATTTAGAGAAGAGCTAACACCTATTCTACTCAAACTCTTCCAGAAAATTGCAGAGGAAGGTAAACTTCCAAACTCATTCTACGAGGCCACTATCACCCTAATTCCAAAACCCGACAAAGATGCCACAAAAAAAGAAAACTACAGGCCAATATCACTGATGAACATAGATGCAAAAATCCTTAACAAAATTCTAGCAAATAGAATCCAACAATACATTAAAAAGATCATACATCATGATCAAGTAGGCTTTATCCCAGGGATGCAAGGATTCTTCAATATTCGCAAATCAATCAATGTAATACACCACATTAACAAATTAAAAAATAAAAACCACGATTATCTCAATAGATGCAGAGAAAGCCTTTGACAAAATTCAACATCCATTTATGATAAAAAACCCTCCAAAAAGCAGGAATAGAAGGAACATACCTCAACATAATAAAAGCTATATATGACAAACCCACAGCAAACATTATCCTCAATGGTGAAAAACTGAAAGCATTCCCCCTGAAGTCAGGAACAAGACAAGGATGCCCACTCTTACCACTACTATTCAACATAGTTTTGGAAGTCTTGGCCACAGCAATCAGAGCAGATAAAGAAATAAAAGGGATCCAGATTGGAAAAGAAGAAGTAAAACTCTCTCTGTTTGCAGATGACATGATCCTCTACCTAGAAAACCCTAAAGACTCTACCAGAAAATTACTACAGCTAATCAGTGAATATAGTAAAGTTTCAGGATACAAAATCAACACACAGAAATCTCTGGCATTCCTATACACTAACAATGAGAAAACAGAAAGAGAAATTAAGGAAACAATTCCATTCACCATCGAAACAAAAAGAATAAAATACTTAGGAGTATTTCTACCTAAAGAAACAAAAGACTTGTATATAGAAAACTATAAAACACTGATGAAAGAAATCAAAGAGGACACAAATAGATGGAGAAATATACCGTGTTCATGGATTGGAAGAATCAATGTAGTGAAAAGGAGTATACTACCCAAAGCAATCTATAGATTCAATGCAATTCCTATCAAGCTACCAGAGGTCTTTTTCAGAGAATTAGAACAAATAATTTCACAATTTGTATGGAAATACAAAAAACCTCGTATAGCCAAAGCAATCTTGAGAAAGAAGAATGGAACTGGAGGAATCAACCTACCTGACTTTAGGCTATACTACAAATCCACAGTCATTAAGACAGTATGGTACTGGCACAAAGACAGAAATATAGATCAATGGAACAAAATAGAAAGCGCAGAGATAAATCCACACATCTATGGACACTTTATCTTTGACAAAGGAGGCATGAATATACAATGGAGAAAAGACAATCTCTTTAACAAGTGGTGCTGGGAAAACTGGACAGCCACTTGTAAAAGAATGAAACTAGAACACTTTCTAACACCATATACAAAGATAAACTCAAAATGGATCAAAGATCTAAGCATAAGACCAGAAACTATAAAACTCCTAGAGGATAACATAGGCAAAACACTCTCTGACATAAACCAAAGCCGGATCCTCTATGACCCACCTCCCAGAATATCGGAAATAAAAGCACGAATAAACAAATGGGACCTAATTAAAATTAAAAGCTTCTGCACAACAAAGGAAACTATAAGCAAGGTGAAAAGACAGCCTTCAGAATGGGAGAAAATAATAGCCAATGAAGCAACGGACAAACAATTAATCTCAAAAATATACAAGCAACTCCTGCAGCTCCATTCTAGAAAAATAAACAACCCAATCAAAAAGTGGGCCAAAGAACTTAACAGACATTTCTCCAAAGAAGACATAAAAATGGCTAACAAACACATGAAAAGATGCTCAACATCACTCATTATCAGAGAAATGCAAATCAAAACCACAATGAGGTACCACTTTACACCAATCAGAATGGCTGCCACCCAAAAACAAGCAATAAATGCTGGAGAGGATGTGGAGAAAAGGGAACCCTCTTACACTGTTGGTGGGAATGCAAACTAGTACAGCCATTATGGAAAACAGTGTGAAGATTCCTTAAAAAACTGCAAATAGAACTGCCATATGACCCAGCAATCCCACTGCTGGGCATACACACCGAGGAAACCAGAATTGAAAGAGACACGTGTACCCGAATGTTCATTGCCGCATTGTTTAGAATAGCCAGGACATGGAAGCAACCTAGATGCCCATCAACTGACAAATGGATAAGAAAGCTGTGGTACATATACACAATGGAATACTACTCAGCATTAAAAAAAAAATTCATTTGAATCAGTTCTACTCAGGTGGACGGAACTGGAGCCTATTATCCAGAGTGAAGTAAGCCAGAAGGAAAAACAACAATAGAGTATACTAACGCATATATATGGAATTTAGAAGGATGGTAACAAGAACCCTGCATGCGAGACAGCAAAAGGAACACAGATGTATAGAATAGACTCGTGGACTCTGTGGAAGAGGGCAAGGGTGGGATGATATGGGAGAATGGCATTGAAACATGTTAATTACCATATGTGAAATCAATCGCCAGCCCAGGATTGATGCTCGGGGCTGGTGCACCGAGATGTCCCAGTGGGAGGGAATCGGGAGGGACGAGGGAGGGGGATTCTGGAGGGGGAGCATATGTAAACCCATGGCTGTTTCATGTCATTGTATGGCAAAACCAACACAATAAAGTAAAGAAAATTTAAAAAAAAAAATTTAAAAAAAGAAAAAGAGAAAGAAAAGTAACTGGACTGCTCAGGGCGACTATGCCCAGGTGGGAAAGGGGCAGTGTGGCAACCTCAGGCCCCTGTGTCGAGGAAGCAGGCATCAGTGTCCTGAGACCCCACCCGCTCCAGTTATCATTATTGTTCCTGATGTGAGTGTGAGTGGATTTCAATAAAATGTCAAGACTGTTAGCCATTCATTCATGCAACAGCCTCTATGTTTCAATCCCTGGCTAAAGTTGCAGTGTTAAATTAATGATTCCTGCCCTCAAGTTGTTCACAGACTGGTGAGATATAAAGTCACTCATTCAACCAATGGATGATTGTTCTCCATGGTGATAAGAATAAAACAGAGGGAAAAGTGGCTCCAGAGAAATGTTGCTGAGACATCAGAAGTCCTTCAGGGGAGCCGTGGAGTTTATTGAATAGGAATTGGCGGTGAAGGCAGAGGCAAAGTTCAAGCACAGGGGACAGAATATATAGAGCTACAGAGGAGACCCAGACATGATGGAGCAGGACAGGTGACACCTGTGTGGCCTGGAATCAGGAGCTCAGAGTCTGTGGAGGATGAAGCTGGAGAGGTGAGCTCAGCAACCAGCATCCCATGCTCAAGAGTCTGGCCTCTGTCTTCAAGGCCATGGGAAGCCACCCAGTCAACTGATGTTCTCCCTGGTAGAGGAGCATCATGAAAGCCAACTCTCAAGCCCAGTGTGGAAAACAGAAAGGAAGCTGGGGCAGAGAGATGAGTGAGGAGATGGACAGTCATTTGGGTGAGAAATGATGAGGATCAGTACTAGGGTGGTGTCAGTGAGACAGAGAAAGGCGGATACGTTTGAAGATGTGAGGGAGGCCGAATCAACATTCTGATGCCCCCTTAGATGCGAGAGGTGAGAGAGAGAAAGAAGGCAAGGATGGCCTCCATGTTCTTGTCCAGACACTGGGCAGGCAGCAAAGCCACATATAATACAAGGAAGAGGCTGCGGAGGGGTGGGAGAAAGGGACTGAGGGAAGCTCTGAGCCTGTGAGGGTGAGAGGCCTGGGAATCCAGGTAGAGAGGGCTGCCAAGCAGTCACGTGTGGGGCTGGGCCTCAGCAGAGACACCTGGTCTGGGAGGCATATCGGGAAGAGCAAGAGGTGACATCTCACACTCTGGGAGAGTGCATGGCAAGAGAGAAAAGGGCCCTGAGCAAACCGAGAACACCTAGGCCTCAGGCCTGGGCAGAGGGAAGAGGAGCCCTGGAAGAGGCTGTGGAGAACCAAGACGGGGGAATCCGGAAAGCAGGGACGGAAGGAGCGCCGCGGGCTGCTGGAGGTCAGAGGAGCCAAGGCCCGAGTGTGTGTCGCAGGGTGCCACAGGCATTCCCTGTCCCAGAAATTACAGCAGAGGTAACATATCTGGCGGCACCCACTGATGCCCCATAGAACCCCCCACTCCCATGCTGCGACAACAAAATGTCCTCCCATTTCCAGTTCCTCCCCGGGGACAACTAGAAGGTAACCTCCTGAGAGCCGATGGCATTGAGACTGGGGTGAAATCCAGAGTAGGACAGGACCGCAGCTCCTCTGTCCTCTCGCTGCCACCCGCCTCGGGCCTCTTCCTGGGGCCCCGCACTCACCGTCTTCCCCATGACATCACTTCCTGTGCTGACCAGTCAGTGTTGGGGTTTGAGGCTTAAATCTATCACTGAGCTCCTTCTGTGTGCCAGGGACACTATGGCGGACACAGCAGTCCCGGTCCCCCTCTCCTGGAACTTGCAGTGAACGAACACGTGACATCAAATGGAAGGTTCTTGAACAGCCCCCACAAACCGAGTTTGTTCTGGAGAGAAGGAGGGCTCAGAGGAGAAGGGGAAGGAGGACAGCAAGGGATGCTTGGGTCTAGGGAGAAGATGCAATGAGCCATGGGTGAAACTGCAGAAAGGATGAGCCAGTCTCTCGGGCAGAGAGGTGGGATGACAGGGCTGTGGGCCTGGTGAGAGGAAGGGGCCTGGCATGTGGCACACAGCTCCCGTGTGCAGCTGCGTCAGCACAGGGCAGCCCGCCGGCGCTGGCTGTCTGCAGCTTGGTCTGCGGGTGCTGAGGTCAGCACCGGGAGAAGCCTGGGGGAGAGCCTGCTGACCGCCGCTCTGTGGCGAGCACAGGCTGACGTCTGACAGAGAAGTCAAGGGCCCTGGGGCTGGAGAGGGGAGGGAGGAAGAGGGAAGGTAATTTGGAGGAAAGCCACAGGAAAGGAAAGCTGGAGGCTCCAAGGCCCATGCCCCAGGTTTTCAGAAGGAAGGAAAAGCAGGAGGCATTCCACTGCGGAAACCACTGGCAGTGCAGAGCTGAGAGACAGCTTGAGAGGCTGGAGGGAAACCAGTGTGAAAGAAGGAAAGCTGCGAGTCCCTCCCACCGGCAGGGTCTCTATCTCAAGAATGCCCAGCGGGGTGTTTTTAATGGACTTAAAAACTCAGTTTCTGATTCTGATGAATTTATTATTAAATTGAGAATACAAAACAAATGAGCGGAATCATCTAATCCAACTCCCAGACCTAGAAACCAGGAAGGTGAAGACTTGGCCCAGGCACAGAGGGAGTGCCCTGGGGCTGGTTCCTCCACTCTTCTGCTGTAGGCTTACGCAGAGACAGGACCCAGGGCAGCTCCCAGTTTTCCCTGCATTGGGGAACAACTTCATAGCCACAGCCCTGGCATCCTGGCTCCCCAAGACAGCTGTTACCAGCATCTTAGAGTGACTGGTGCCTGGTGACTTGATTTGAAACAGTGAAACTTTTTGGTGGTACTGTCTTATATTACCATGAAATATAAATAACTTTCTTTGGAGGCTTTTACTGCCTTTAAGACAAGTATGGCGAAAGTTTAATTTAGAAAGGAAGCCTCAGAGAAAGACATACTTATGGGCAACTTCCAGAAAGGCAAGTCTCCACAGCTACTCTCTTGTTCAGACTGGTACCTTCAGAGGAGGGGAACCAGCAGAACTAAGGCACCCAACCTGCAGAGGCCTGGCAGGAGAGCAAGCTATCCACCACCCCAACTCCCCTCAGCAAACTGGGCCAGATATGACCGTGGCACCAATGGATATCCAAAATGTGTCTCAACTCATGTCTCATACCTCAGATCCATGAGCAACAAGAAAAAAACCAGTTACTCTAGAATACCCTTAAGGGGTACTATAAGTCATATTACATGTGCCCTTTTCCTATTCATATTGACTGAAATCCAAAAACATCATTGTACAAAATTCTTATTTCACTAAAATAAAAAAAATTAAGTAGAACATTAAGCAAGGCATAATACTGGCTGCCAAATCATCTCCCATCCAGAAGTAACTTCTGGTTTCTTCACCCTCGTGTGTTTCGACCTCCCTAGTACAGCAAACTGTTCATCTTTGTTAAGCTCACTAAACTGAGGGTTAAACATATTACTATATTAATATCATTATAGTACCTTCTAAGAGCATCAGTGCTTTGGGCTTAAATACCCACTGTCTCAGCCCATATTTTGTTTATTTTTTCCAATATAGATAAGAGTTTGTTTCATTTTATTGCCTGCTTTAAAAAAAAAACTTTTTAAGCTTTATAGCTACCCAAAAATTGAAGAATTCTGAAGACTGACGTTTTTATTACATCGGTCTGTTTACTAATTTCACATATTACCAAGTTGGCATCCTCCCACGGCTCTGAATGTGGCATCCTACTGGCATCCTTGTTAGCAGTCTGGTGTCCTGAGCCTGAGTGTTTGAGCACCTGCCTTGGTGAACAGTTTGGGAGCTGCCAGCAGAGAAGGAGAATCACCCAGAGAGACAGACATGGCCTGTGCTATTCTGATCCCCAGCAGCTCCTGAGTATTAAAATAGCCTGTGAGCGTGAAGGGCCGTGAATGGGGGGAGGCTCAGGGGTGGCAGGAGGGGTGGCTGCTGCTGCCATGGAGAGGGTTCCTGCTGGGATTGAGCACTGAGGGTATGATGAGGCGACGCATCTTGGCCCCCAGGTGCTGCTGCTGCTTGTGGGGCACAGACAGAGCCTTACCTGGCCAGACAGACAGCTCTGTGTGACAGGCAAGGGGTGGAACTCAGTCCCTCAGCTGAATTCAGTACTTTGGTTTTTTTTTAGTGAGATGGGTTTAGCCTGCACTTCATGAATACATACCTTATTCCAGAATGTATCTTGAACAGATAGAATCTAGGCCTCCAAGTGTGAGAAAAGAACAGGCTAAATCATTCATCCAGACATTCACGTAACATTTATTTGACTACTTCTGCTTGATGGACACTGCCTTAGGTGTGAGGTTCACACCCTCCTGAGCATCAGTCCTGTTAGCGCCCAGTGCCAGTCACAGCAGAGCAGCACAGGGAAAGGACTGTGGGCTGGCTGGACTCAGGTGTGAGGGCCACTGTCCCTGGGTGGGAGGAGGCCTTCAGCTGGAACAGACAAGCTGTGGCTCTGCCCCTTCCGTCCAGACAGGGGTCCATTGGATTTACCTGTGGGCATGTGGACCCAGGGCTCCAGCCTCATGGAGAGCCAGCTGTGCTGCTGGTGCTGTTTGGCTCTCATCTACCTGGCTTTCTTCAGCCAGCCAGGCTAGGGCACAGTTATCCTAGGCCTCCAGTGGGAGGGCTGGAATGAGGGTGAGTGGAGCCAAGGGGTCTGCTTGTGGGGCTACCTCTGGTTGTCACCTGCCATATCCTGGCCCAGGAAGGAACATTAGGAGGGAATACTGCCGTTTGCCAAGAGACACCTTTGGATACCCTTCCCCTCTTCGTGCTCCCTGGTGCTGGGTTATTTGTTACTGTCTCCAGGCCCTTTGTAGCAAAAACTGTGAACAAATTAAAGTCTATCAAGAGAGAATTGGGAGAGGAAATGGGAAAATTGGAGCAGGGGGAAATTATGTCATCAAAAAATATATAATCTATTGATTGACAGAGAAAGACATCCTCAGAATGTTGAATGAAAATGCAGAGTAGAAAAGAGTGTTCATAGTTCCCATGTTTGTGAATATGAAAGTGCATATGCCTGGGAGAGTGTTTGGAAGAATAGATATACTTGCTAACCATTATACACGATGGGATCATGGGGTGCTTACTTTCTTCCTTTAGCTTATCTGCCTTTTCTGATGGTTCTCAGTGCTCATGTATCATTTTTATAATAAACTTGTTAAAGAAAGAAAATATTTTGAGAAACAGCTCCTCAGTCTCCCCTCTTAAAACAAAACAAGGAGAACAGTATTAAAAATTATGCCAGTGGGTGGTGTTTTTCTCTTTACTCCTGAGAGTGATATACCATTCAGAATGACTACCTACTTTGTGGATGCTCTAGGAAAAGTAATAAAACTCTAAAGATTTTAGATTAAGATTTTAGATCTTAAGCTCTCAAGAGCTTAAAGTAGTTGTTAAATTAAAAAATTATAATACTGTGCTGTTGTTTTAGGGAATTATTGCTCTTCTACACCTGGAAACTGGAGAACACACTGGCGACCCACTCCAGTACTCTTGCCTGGAAAATCTCATGGATGGTGGAGCCTTGTAGGCTCCAGTCCACGGGGTCACTAAGAGTCAGACACGACTAAGCAACTTCACTTTCCCTTTTCACTTCATGCATTGGAGAAGGAAATGGCAACCCACTCCAGTGTTCTTGCCTGGAGAATCCCAAGGACGGGGGAGCCTGGTGGGCTGCCGTCTATGGGGTCGCACAGAGTCGGACACGACTGAGCGACTGAACTGAACTGGACACCTGGAAACATTAAAGAAATTGATTCTTCATTCATCCCTACTCTCAGAATAAACACTAGTCACAAGTGGCTTTTATGGACACGTCTTACTAACCCTTCAAAATACCATTCATCCTTGTCTGACACATACAGTCTCAGAAAACAGAAAGAGAAAGCAACCCAATTCATTTTATGAGGCTAGTTTAAATAAGACAAAGACTATACTAGAAGAAGGTTATAGACCAGTCTCACCTTTGAGCATAATTGCAAAATGCTGACTGTGATATTTACTAATAGATTTCTACAGTATATTAAATATATGACCAAGTAAAGCAGCTTACCCTAGGAATGCAGTGATGATTTAAATTAAAAAGTCTCTTAATAATTGGTTAAATTCACATATTAAGAGAGACAAGCCATATAATCATCTCAGTAACTACAAATAAAGTGTTTGATAAAATTAGATACATATTTTTACCTTAAAGCCTTAGCAAACTAGGAAGAAAAAGAAGGTTCCTTAACTTTATAAACAGTATCCATCAAAAATCTACAGCAGACAATATATGTGGTGGGAAATATTATTAGAAGCAACCGTGTTAAAGTCAGAAATGAGACAGGGATGCCAAATACCACCCTTACTATTCAGAACTTCCCACCAAGGCAAAAAGGCAAGAAAATGAAATAGGAGGTAGGCGAAAACAATCATTCTGTGCAGGCAATGTAGCTGTCCACATTAAAAAATACAAGCTGTGCTACATAAAATCTATTAGGACTCAGGACTCAAAAAAGTTTTTCAATTGGAGACAAATATACAGGGATCAACAGACATGAATTTGAGCCAACTCCAAGAGATAGTGAAAGACAGAGGAGCCTGAAATGCTGCAGTCCATGAAGTCACAAAGAGTGGGACACAACTTAGCAACTGAACAACAATACAGGAATCAGTTGGGTTCCCATGCATTATCAATAACCATTTGTAAAATATAGTAGAAAAAAATTACACTTAGAGTAGCAACCAAAACCAAATGGTACCTAGAAGTAAACCTAGTGAAAGATATGCAAGAGCTTTATGGGTGCGACTGTAAGACCTTATTGAAAGGCAGAGAAGATATTCTGATTAAATGGAGAGATATATTATGCTAATGAATGGGAAGCTTACTATCTTAAACATATCAGTTTACCTCAGATGAATACAAGGTGTTCATTCGGTCAAATGACACTAAAATTCATTTGTAAGAGTAAAGGGAAGAATAATCAAAACAATTTCAAAGAAAAATAAAATAGAGGGAACTTTCCTATGGCCAATCAAGACTTAAGACAGTGTGGTATTGGTGCTGAAATAGACAAAATGATCAACAGAAGAAAGTAAAAGACTCAGACCTCTGCAATATGGAACTTGATAAGAAAAAGGTAGCCTGGAAGATCAGTAGCAGGCAGATGAACTATTCAATAAATTGAACAAATTATGAGGAGAAAAATATACCTTCTACAGCATCCACGAATAAATTCCAAATGGATTAAAGACCTTAATGTGAAAAAAAAAAACCTTAAAATTTGGGGGAAATATATGAGACTCACTTATTGCCTCATGGCAGGAAAGAATTTTCTTTAACACAAAATAAAAAACCACTTTCCTAGTGGCTCAGACGGTAAAGAATCTGCCTGCAATGCAGGAGACTTGGGTTCTATTCCTGGGTCGGGAAAATCCCCTGGAAAAGGGAATGGCTACCTGCTCCAGTATTCTTGTCTGGAGAATTCCATGGATAGAGGAGCCTGGTGGGCTACAAGTCCATGGGGTTGCAAAGAGTTGGACATGACTGAGCTATTAACACTTTCACTTCACTTTCACAAAAACCACTAACCATAAAGGGAAAGACTGATAAATTTAACTATAATAAAAGTTTGAATTTCTATATAGCTGAAGACACCATAAATAAAATAAAAGGGTAATGCTACAGACTGGGAAGAGATTTTTGCAAGTAATGTGATCAGCAGAGATTTAGAACCCATAGTACATAAAAACTCCTACAAATTAACAGGAAAAAGACACACAATCCAATTGGATGGGAAATTATCATGAAAAGAAAGTGAAAGTTGCTCAGTCGTATCTGACTCTTTGCAACCCCATGGAGTGTATAGTGTATGGAATTCTCCAGGCCAGAATACTGCAGTGGGTAGCCATTCCCTTCTCCAGGGATCTTCCTAAGCCAGGGATTGAACCCAGGTCTACCACATTGCAGGTGGAAACTTTACCAGCTGAGCTACTAGGGAAGTGGGAAATGACTATATGAATAAGCAATTCACAGATGAGAAAGACCTAAATGCTCAATATACACAAAATATATTGACTCTCAGTGGCAATCAGGGAAATACATATTAAAATAAGATACGATTTTGTTTTAACAAGTTGGTAAAAATTTAAAATGTGGATTATCTGAAGTGTTGATGGGGAAGTGGATCCACAGGAAATTCATACATTGTGGCTGGGAGTGAAAATTAGTGCAGTCTGGAAGCAACTGGCAGCTGTGGTGCAGGATCTGGCAGTGGTGGTCTAGGTTTAGAACCCAGGAGGCTATTGTGTGTGCGAGAAGGAGATGCGACTATGGACTTACTTTCTTACAAAAGTGGAAATAATGTAAATGTCCATCAACATGAAACATGAATATAGAATATATTCATGTAAGCAATGAAATGACTAATTAAATCAACCTTGCAAGAATGAGGTTGAATGAAGAGATGCAGAAGGATCTGTGTAACATGATACTTTTGTCTAAAGTTTTAAGACATTCTGAACAGTATAATGCTGATGTGTGCATACTCATGAGGTAAACATATAAAAACATGAATGAGAAAAAGACACGTGGACTTCTGAAGCTGCAGTTAGATTTGAGGAGACAGAAGGGAAAGAAAGTTGAAAACAAAGAGGGCTTAATCTCCCTATGTCTTTGAGGGCAAAATATTAAGATTTATTCCATCTGTGTGGTGACCATACAAGTAGAGTTTGTTATATTATCTTCTAGTTTGTCTATATATTTGAAATGCCCCATGGGTTTGTAAAAAATTAATTCTTCCGAGGAGAAAACCAGCTCAATCTCCATGTTAAAGTGGGGAATAATTCAAAAAAGCATTTAAACTAATTGGTGTTTATCACCTCATGAGTGGCAGGTTAATGTGGCAGGTTGAAGCACAGGACTCTAGGGCAGCCCGAATCCAACTCTGCCACTTCCTAAATGGTGCATTTAAATAGCTACTGATCCTCACTTTGCAGTGGTTTCCTTGGATATAAAATAATGATGGTGGTGGTGATAAGTGCCGGCATGTTGAATTGTTACAAGGATACGATGAGTTACTGTATATAATGCACTACATACATAGACTCTATTTTTATCATTTTATTATGCCTGAGTATGACCTGCTGTTCAGGGAGACATACTAGTTATTTGTTAGATGCAAGAGAGATTGGGGGAGGGGTGAATAAGCTTTGCTTAAAGAATCGTATATCATAGATGTTGTTTCTAGTGATGGTTGCTCTTCTACTGCAGTGAGATAAAAATATCTCTCAGATCTCCAAAATTAACCTGTTGAGTTGGAGATGATTCAGCACACACACACACACCCACCCCAGTGACTTCACAAGTATTTGCTTCAGTTAGTTCTGTTAAGTAAAATTGTCACTCATTCACTTTTCAGAGCTAGCTATAAAATAAATGTGAAAAACAAAGCCAGTATGCAACTCTGTTCAAATATATAGAATGCCCTCTCAAAATTAAAGTTACATGTACCTTCAAGTTTTGATGAATAGGTAGTATTGCTCTGTCACATCATAAGACTGGCTTTTTTTGGATAATATTTTTTAAAAATGATGAAATGTAAATCTCGTTGCTAGATGGTGATTTTAATTGAGACCTATTTAATTCCTCAAATAAGTGAGAAATCAGTCGTTAGGGAACCAGGGACAATTTTCTAAAAGCAGATGTAGGGAGGCAAAGATTACAGGCTTTGTCTAGAGTTGATCTGGCTCAACTTCAGCTATCTTACTTACTAGTCTCATAGTTTTAAATGAATTACTTAAATCTGCTGTTCCTCAGTTTTCTTATCTATAAAATAGGACTCAGTCTTCCTTTTGCAGCCCTTTTGTGAGGATCAAATACACAGTATTAACTACCTGGGGTACATAATCTGTGCTTGTAGTTAACATTATCTCTGACACGATTATTAATTGAGTTACAAATTCCTCAGTGCTGATGGGTGGGTGGATTGGGGGCGTCTAAGACAAAGTGAGATAATGAACTGGAAGAGCTTACAGCTGACCCTGCCAGATTTCTTCACCTGAAATGATGTTATTTCAAGGCCCAGGGATTTTTTTTGGAAATGGAAGAGTCTTCATCTTGAAGGTCATTAAATGCTGCTTTTAAAGTGTACTGATTCAGTGTAAGCTATTGCAACAATCTGAATCTGCTTTCCTATGAAGGCACCTTGTTTTGTCTACCATTGCTTTTGTATATTCTTTCTCAGCACCCTAAAACATCCAATATAGCTAGGAAATTTCATCATGTCTGGTCCCCCAAAACACTCAAATCCTCATTCCTGATTGCTAGATGAATGATTCTCTAGGACTGAGCACCCACCCAGGGCAAAAGTCTGTGACTGTTCCTAGGCCTGAGCCAAGGGCAAGATTTTAAGGGCACCCCTTCCCTGGTGGCTCAGAAGTTAAAGAATCTGCCTGTAATGCAGGAGACCCAGGTTTGATCCCTGGGTTGGGAAGATCCCCTGGAGAGGGGAATGGCTACCCACACCAGTATTCTTGCCTGGAGAATTCCATGGACAGAGAAGCCTGGCAGGCTACAGACCATGGGGTCTCAAAGAGTGTGACATGACTGAGCAAATAACACTTCACTTTCTTTCAAGCCCAAGCTAGAGGCAGGGCTCAGTGTGGGTAAAGACGGGCTATGGCGACGTCTTTGGTTGTCGCAATAACCAAAGACGTTATTTGGTTACATTAACTAAATGTGGTTGGCTTGCATTTGGTTGTCTCTGACAAATCAAGTCCTTCCTCCTTCCACCCTCCACCTCAATCCTTTGTACCCAAACCTACCTGTCACTTCCTACCCTCATTTTAAAATACTCTGTTTTCTTGGTGGGGAGGTGGACCATGAGGTGGAAGAGAAGCCCTAGGAGGGCATAATGCGGCTCTGATGTGATCCCCAGTAAGCAGTGAATAGAGACTACACTTTAACGAGGAATTTGCATTTTAAAGGAAGAACCTATTTATCCCCCAGGATCTTTAATTGGCTAATTATTTAAGGAAGCTAGGTCTTTTCACTGTCTACTGCTTGATGGATAGGGACTGGGTCTGAATGGGGAAATGGGAAGCTCAGGGTAGAGCATGTCAAACTGGAGATGCCTGCTGTACAGGCTCCTGTGACCGTCTCTGCCCAGATGCCCCCCGGGACCCCTAGAACTCAGCGTGCTCAGGCCTAAAGTCATCCTCCCCACACACGCTCTCCCAGATGCCTGTTTTGAGTTAGTGGTGCCTTAATGTCCCCCACCCCACATCTCCCAAGCTAGAAGAAGCACTCAGCCTCACCCCTGACTCATCCATCTCCCCCAAAGTCACCCAGGCTGTTACTTATTGCCTCTTACCCTCACCCACAGTACAAGCTAAGATCAAAATCGCAATGTATCTGTCTTGCTGGGCTTCCCAGGTGGCGCTGGTGGTAAAGAATCTGCCTGATATAAGGTAGGAGAGGAGATGTAAGAGACGCAGGTTTGATCTCTGGGTCAGGAAGATCCCCTGGAGGAGGACATGCAACCCACTCCAGTATTCTTGCCTGGAGAATTCCCACGGACAGAGGAGTTTGACGGGCTACAGTCCATGGGGTTGCGCAGAGTAGGACACGACTGAAGTGACTTCGCACTCAGCACTCAGTGTCTTGCAAATTGCCATGGCTTCCTACTGCCTTGGGGGATATCTTGAGGCAAGCACAAGTGTATAAAATCCATACTTCAAATCATCTTACTAGAATTTTTGAAATTTTTATACCTCATTTCATGTCTGATCTGATTAGATCATTACTTTTACCTTGTAATTTGGCTGCGGAAAACCTCTTGTAATGAGGAAGATAGTCATCAGCCCTGCCATGTTCTTGCTACTCACTTGTGCTGGCATGATTGGTGTATTGTCTTCAGGCCTCAGTTTTGTTTCTTGCAAGAATCTTTTGAAATCATTGGTCCATTTCATAATGGTTAGTTTAGTCAGAACTAAATAATATAATCAGTAAGTCTATTTAACCAAGCACACATAAACATATGCCAAAATAAGCCAAAACTGCTGAAATGGAACAAAGAAATGAGAGATACACACTAAATACTTCCCCACCCCCTGGGGAGTAGGGGAATCTTCTCTTTTCTTAGACTGCCACACACCGGTGGGTCCCAGGGTCAGCCTGAAGGTTAAATATTAGTAAAGCTTAATCTATCTCATTAGAAAACAAGGAAACAGAAATAAAATTCTAATATTCTCATTTTTCACACCGCTTCATGGTGCCTAGTGGAGGCTGCTGCCCTTCAAGCCATGGTGACCTACCCACAGGCCCCACAAGCTGCTTGCTTCTTATTGCAGATGGTGGAAATTCGGAGACCTTGGGTGTTCTCATGGGCGTCCCAGGTGGCTTAAGTGGTAAAGAATCTGCCTGCCAGTAGAAGAGATGCAGGAGACAAGGGTTCGATCCCTGGATCAGGAAGATCCCCTGGAGGAGGAAATGGCAACCTGCTCTAGTATTCTTTCCTGGAATATCCCAGGGACAGGGGTGCCTGGTGGGCTATAGTCCATGGGGTAGCAAAGAGTTGAACACAACTGAGCTATTGAGCATGCATGCATGCATACAGGGGTGAGCCTAGGGGCTCTGTCCTCAAGGCAGGAGAACATGACTAGTATAATCAGCTTTTTGGGGTGCTTTGTGCAGGTGAGCAGAAGATGTGCTCATCGTGAAAGTTCACATTCAGAGTAGTTTGTGGGGCTGCTCCATCTCAAGGAGACTTGCTCAGACTTTATTTCCAACAGCTAAATTGGGAGATTGGGATTGACATATACACACTATTATATATAAAATAGATAACTAATAAGGACCTACTGTAAAGCACAAGGAACTCTACTCAGTACTCTGTAATGACCTATCTGAAAAAAGAATCTTAAAAAAGATTGGCCATATGTATATGGATAACTGATTCACTTTGCTGTACACGTGAAACTAACACAACATTGTAAATCAACTACACTCAAATAAAGCAAACAAAGCAAAACAAAAGCCCAGTGAAGTGTAAGTGACTGAGGGCCAGAAAGCTGGACAACTGCAGATCACCCTCTGCCAAAGTCTTACCCCTCTCATGCCCTGGGGACTCCTCTCCCCTATTCATTGTACTCTGGGCCTCCTACTTGACAGATGGTGCTTATTAAACACCACAGATTGTTTTTCTCATGGTACCCTCTCCACCCCTAACTTCTACTTGACAATTTTTAGCCTACTCTCTTCCTTGCCATTTTCCCAAGCTATTTACAGAAGTGAAGTGAGATCGTGTGAGCGCTGGCTATTACAGATATTTTTATAATTTTGACACAGCTATCCATACAGCCATACATGTTTTACACACACTCTTTAATCAGAGGTAGAGAAGCTACCAAGCCCTGAGAGTAAGAAGAAAAGAGCTGAGTCTGTCCCCCAGCCCCTCTCTGCCACGGCACATCCTGGGTTGATGTTCAAGAGCTCTTCTCTGGGCTGTAGCTGACAGCTGAGAGCCTGTCATTTTTCATAACCATCATTTACTTTTTCCAGAATGTATCACCTTGCTCTTACCATGCTGAAGCTCATCTGCCTCTTTTCTGCCCACTCACCCTTCCTGCTGTTTATCACCACCAGCTTGGCATTTCACCATCCAGGAGAGCTTAGTGTTTCTAGAAACGTGGAAACATCACTTGTGCTACAGCTAAACATCATTTATAGAAGCATCAGCTCAGACTGGCCCCAACGCTTTTCCATGCAGTAAAGGGCCCACTCAAATTACCTTTTGCATTCTCTCTCCAAACTAGTTCATTCCCATTGCCACACCATTTCCCAACAGAGTTCTGGTACTTCTCCTTTCCTTGTAATGTTTCAAGGGTGCTTATTCTCGGAGAACTGACTTCATAATCTTTTTATTTGAGCTCCTTTATCAATCTTGGTTTAAGGAAGCTCCTGTTTTTTTCTACAAGGATGGACTGTGCAGCTTTCTCAGTCTCATCTCCTTGTGCTAGTCACACGAGCTGCATAATTCTCATTATGTAATTCCATTCTCAGAGATTCTCAGGTACATAAACAATCCATTACTTTTCATGGCTGGGGAATGGGTACTGTTATTTAAACATGGTTAAGAGAATCATCACTGACTAAAAGAGGCTTTTTAAGGCTTGTATGCAGGAAAAAGAGAATCGTTTTTGCCATGACCTAGCCTAGATCTTCTTGGTGTTTCCCCCAAACTAACACATGCACACTAGTTCAACTTGCTTTCCCAGGTATTCCCAGGGCACTCCTGACCTTGACTTCCAAAGTTCACGCTCTGCCTCTCAGTCTGAAGTACTTCTCCCTGGTGAGTCGCCAATACGTTTTTCATCTGCAAAAGATGGAGACAGAAGGATGGGTGGAAGGAAACAAGTCCAAGATTTCCACATGCAAAAAGTCTGTCCCAAAGCAATTATCCTCCAATTAAAAATAAATCGAAAAAAAAAAAATTGCCCCACCCCCACTCCCGAGCCCTCCCTTGATGCATGCACTCTCCCTTGAATCATGTGCCTGTTGGAGAGTATTGGCGCTCCAGCCCTCCCCCTGGGAGTTGTTAGAGTTGACCAGATTGGTGTCTTGATGCTATTTCATCAAATAAATAATAAAACTACACAGGTATCTTTACTACAGGACTTTTCAGAGCCTTTAATAAGCTGTCTGGTGTGGCACAACATCAAAAGCCAGCCACAATATATAGTCATCTACAAACTCATTTAGCTGACCACAACACCTTCTCCCCTGCAACATCTGACAGGACCACATGTTGGGGCATGCTGTGATTGGTGGGTCCTACCTTCAGTAGGTCGGAATCATGCTAAATGTTAGGGAGCTTGTGATTGCTGGCCCTCCTTCTAAAGATTTTAATACTGACAGTTTGGAGTGGAATGTGGGAATCTGCTTGGTTGCTGTTTTTTTCTTAAAGCTTCTCTTACAATTTGATGATCCGTAATCCCTCTGCTCTAGCCTCTTGATCATTAGGCTTCAGAGATTCAATACCTGTGACCCTCCTGAGGGCTCACCATAGAAGCTTGTACCACAAGTCCCTTTGTAGGTAAATAACACGTTCTTTTACAAGAGAAATGGCTGAGAACATATGTGGGAAACCACCCAAGGCCTTTGTGATTTGGGGGAAATTGCTGGCCTATTTCGATGACTTTAGAGACCACCTCCTGATATTGTAGCCATCCCCACCTATCCACATTCAAGTTCACCTTCAGAGCCCAGAGCTTCCACCAGCTGTTCTCACTCATGCCAATTTGGGCTGTTTTGCATGTTTAAGTAATTTGTTTCATTTGTCTCTACCCTGCCTGCCTCCCTGCAGGACCATATTCAGAGCAAGACCCAGTTAAATATTGGGGCGAGAGGGGAGGACGTCCCCCACAGCACTTCTACAGAGTTGAACAAAGAGTAAATGCTCAGTAATTGTAGAGAAACCAAGGGATAAAAGAAACTTTGGCCCAAAAGAGACCAGAAACGGTTAAGATTGACTCTAGAATTAAAAAGCAAGTAGAGAAGTGTGGTATGTGGCAACAAGAGTCAGCATCTTACCCTGCTGAGATGACAGCAGCTTCAACGTTGTCCTTCATTGTTTAGGTCAATGATCTATGTATCACTAGTGGCTCAGGAAGAGGGTAACCAACTTGTCCCAATTTGCCTGGGCTTTTCAAATTTTAGCACCAGGAAACCCCTCAGTCCTGGCAACTCAGGGCTGTTGGTCACTCAAAAAACAGTTTGGTAACTGGATAAAACTGGGAAATGCTTTCCCACCCTCTGGTCTTCCTTAGTGGCTAAAGTGATAAAGAATCCACCTGCCAAGCAGGAGACATGGGTTCAATCACTGGGTTGGGAAGATGTCCTAGAGAAGGAAATGGCAACCCACTCCAGTATTCTTGCCTGGAAAGTCCCATGGACAGAGGAGCCTGGCGAGTCCATGGGGTCAAAAGAGTGATAGAACTTAGTGACTAAACAGCAAGAACATTTCCACACTCAACTCACCTGATTTAGTTTCCTACAGCTGCTGTAACAAATTACCACAAACTTAGTGATTTAAAACTATATAAATTTATCGTCACACAGCTTTGGAGATCAGACATCCTGAATGAGTTTTATAGGTCTGAAAACCAATGTGTCAGCAGGGCTGCGTTTTTTCTGAAGGCTCTAGGTGGTAATCTAATCCCTTGCCTGTTTCAGCTTCTAGAGACCGCCTGTGTTCCTTGACTGATGCAGTTCTCTCTCCCATCTTTGAAGCCAGACATTACATCCCTTTGATCCTCTGCCCTCATCATCAAGTCTTTTTTCTGACTCTCTCTCCCTCTTTCACTTATAGTCTTGTAATTGCATCAGGCTTTCTGGCTAATCCAGGGTAATTGCTCCATCTCCAAATTCTTAATTTAGTCATATCTATGAAGTCTCTTTTACCAGGTAAAATAGTACATGCCCAGATTGCAAGACTAGGATGTGGACATCTTGGGGGCTCATCATTCTACCAATTATACCCTCCCCTCTCTGACAGCCGATAAAAAATCTTAATGTATTAAAGAAGTATTTTTAAAGTCTCATAGGAAAAAAATCTGTTTAATATTGCTTAACCTAGTGTTTTCCAAGCCTTTTTGATCAAGAAATTCTTTATTCACATATGATGATTGAGAGTATTATGCTAAGTAAAATAAGTCAGAGAAAGACAAATACTCTGTGATACGTGTTATACATGGAATCTAAAAAATACAACAAATTAGTGAATATAAAAAAAAATAGCAGACTCACAGATATAGAGAACAAACTATCGGTTACCATAGTAACATTCTTCCTTGGCAGAGGGAAGGAGGAGGGACAAAATAGGGGTGGAGGATTAACAGGTATACATTATTATATATAAAATAAGCTACAAGGATATATTGTACAACACAGGAAATTTAACCAATATTTTATAATTATTGAGTAAAACCTTAAAAAAAAAAAGAAACTCTTTATTCCTCCAAAAAGAATAGCACTTAACATCTCATGGAGCAACACTTCTCTTACAAAAGAACAGGATTCAAATTGGTGTGTGCACCATGGAGAGTCCAGAAACTTTCCATGCGATAGGCAGATGAGGAGAGTTTTGAGGGAATCAGTATCTAAGACCAACTCCTCTTTCTCACTTCGATACTCTTCAAAATTCAACTGTCAGAGCAACAATCTGAGGTCAAAGCACAGTGAACCTTCCTTCTTTCCACTGGTTCAGTCATGGAGTTCCCACCCATAAAGAATCTTATTGGAACAAATATCAATACATTTCCCTGGGGTGCAAAACCTGGTCAAACAAAGTGATGACATGCCCCTAATAATCTCACTTGGAGGTACATGTCCAATAAAACTACTTTTTATGTTTAGTATTTATAACAGTTTAATACTTCTACCCAAAATAATTAGAATGATAACTTTTTAAGGAATTTTTTTAAGGATTGGAGAGTTTGATCACTAGAATTATCTTTTAATTTAAATTTCAATTTTTATGTATCCTTTGGTTATAGAGAATTATGATGGCTTGATCAAATAAAACATTTTCAAGCATAAAAACAGATACTAAGTTAAAGTTCTCTAGATGTCATACATATACAATTTTAAGTAGAAAATAGAACAATGCAGCAGCTCTCATTTTTAAAGGAGAGCTTGCTCCTGTCATTTTCAAATGGACAATAATGGATATTATATCACTGTGGTGTGTGCTGTGTACACTGGACACTTTTAAAAGAATAATTTAACACATTGATTTTAAAGTATCAATATTTAAAATATTTGAAATTACAACTGTTTAACCATAAGGTGAAAAATACTTGCTGTCAAGTTAAAAAATATGCAAGGAGGTACTCACTTTTCAAAATTCTTATGGGGATATAAGAGCAAAAGGTGTGATGACCCCTGCTCTGGGAAAAACTATTAGGAACACTAGTGGTAAAAGGAACAGGGTTTGGAATCTGGCTAGCAAGAAAGCCTTGGTAAAAACATCAGCTTCCCGCAGCTCTCAGGGATAAAGCCATGAAGTGCCTGGCTCAGAGCCAGTGTTCCCCCATTCAACAAAAGCTGCCAAGGGCCACCTGGGTCCAGTGGGCCCACTGAGTCCATTGGGGCTTGGACACAAATCCCTGCTCCCATAGAGCTTATATTCCAGCAGACACATAATTAGTTGGTCAGTTGCTTCTGTGCTGCATTTCTAGAGTGCTTCTTCAAATATCTTCTCAATTTTGGGGAACTGTATCTACAAGAAATGACTCGTTTTTTGATATTCCAGAACAGATCCATCTGGATTCCATTGTTTCCCAACAGAATAACCACCTAGGGAGGCATATACTTATTTTGGTGACAGAGCCAAAGCTTAAAGGTCTTAAAGTTTCTCCTGTGGAACTGACTTCAAAGCATGCAGCACAATCTTTTAAACATCCTTAATGCTGGTAAATATTTGTATGGGGAGGAGGAATGTGATGTTTTGGGAACAAAGGTTATCTACACAAAAGTCTGATGATCATGGTAGATGATCAGACTGGGCAGGAATATTATTTGTCTCCAGCTCTGGAAGGGCATTAATCTCACAGAAAGGAAAAGTCAAGAATTGATGTTTCTTCCCTTCACACTGAGGCTGAAGGGAAAATCCTGGCTGTGTCAGGGTCACTTGCTCTGAAGTTACTTTAAGAATCTATGTTCTCAGATATTCAGGAGAGCCCCTTGGGGCTATGGGAGACCCATGGTGCCTGCTTCTTTAGTTCTATTGATCCCAATTTAGTGACCCCACTCCAGGCCATGCCCCTGGGGCTGACAACTGGAAGAGGTCCATGAGCAGGAGTAGCTGTCCTGGGAAAACCCAGGGCTGAGCTGGGAAGGAAGGAGCCAGTCCATGAGGGGGCGTATGGGTGGAGGAAGAGCTGGGGCCTGTGTTTGAATTGTGTTTGACTGTTTACTGAGTCCATGTTTGTGAGACTTATGCACCCAGGGATTAATGGCATTCCACTGAGGGGATGAATCCAGGGTGAGCAGAGGGGGAGAGATTGAGATGGGGAGGGGCCAGAGAGGATTGCAAAAGCTGGTGTGTGTGGCCATGTGTCTGTCCATGCTGCCTGTCCCTTCCATGTAGCCATAGAGTGCTGGAAAAGAACTCTTGGGATCCTAGAGGGCCCTTAGTTCTCAAAGGGAAATTTATTCTGCAGAATTTCTCTAGCATTTAACTTAATAAATGCCATTCCATCCCTGTGCCCAGAACTAACCTATGTGCTGTGGGAGATGCTCTGTCCTCAGGCAACTTGACTCTCCTTGGGAAGATAAGAATGATATACATACATGTTGTTGAATGAAGATGGCCAATGGGTTTCATTTCATAAACCAGTTTCAGCTAACTGGTAACTTCATGGAGTATTCCATCCGGTCTAAGATCCCATCAATTATAAGGGGCCATTTTATATGCTCTTAAGAAAGAAAATTGTTTCCAATTAAATTACAAATGATTGCCTTCTTCCTGCTTAGAGTTCTGTGTCCAATTTCTTTTCATTTGTTCATAAAGTGGAAAGTATGGGAAATAAACTGGGTTTGGTTTTTCTAAGTTTCCTCATATTCACAGTACTACTTGGCTGAAGCATCTTTGCTCGGAGCATTGATGTCTGTGTTTCCCACACAGTGTAGTTCTCTGTCATCAAGAGCATTGGTGAGGCAACATTTCTTTCAAGAGTACTTATGACTTTTATTTCAAATCTCTGTCTCCTATTGTGTAAATTGATGCACACACAGATAATGCAACCACAGCACAACTTCCACCTGGCAACAGTGACTATAAGACAGATCACTATTTCTGAGATATCAAATGTGAAAAAAATACATCTTAGACTCAATGAATATTGATTCTAAGACTCAGTCAAAAAACACTCCCATGGGGCGGGCCGCGCGCGGTGGCATTTGAATGGCCGTGCCTGGGTCTCGGCCGCGGAGCCGGGGGATCGTCTGGGCTGCCGGGCGCAGTCGGTCCGCGCCCGGGCTGGGCGGAGGCGCCGCGGTACCATGAGGCGCCGTATGTGGGATTTTAGTTCTCCAACTCAGGATCAGACCCTCACCCCCTGCAATGGAAGCGTGGAGTCCTAACCACTGGACCGCCAGGGAAGTCCAGGCAAACACATCAGTCTATAGTATTTAAGAGATTATGGCATCTGAAACCCACAATGTTAAAAAACGCAACTTTTGTAATAATACTGAGGATCATTCCGTTGATCTTCCTAGAAAAAGGATCTCTAATTTCACTAATAAGAACATGAAGGAGGTTAAGAAATCTCCAAAACAATTGGCTGCTTACATAACTAGAACAGTTGGTCAAGCTGTGAAAAGCTCAGATAAACTACATAAGGTGATCTATAGAAGAAAGAAAGTTCATCATCCTATTCAAAATCCTTGTTACAGAAAAAAGCAGTCCCCTAAAAGTGGGGGCTGTGTCATGGCAAATAAAAAAAATGAACTGGCTTGTGCAAGCCACCTCCCTGAAAAATTACGGCATGACAGTCGAACGTATTTGATTAATTCCAGTGATTCTGGTTCTTCACAGACAGAAAGCCCATCATCAAAATATAGTGGCTTTTTTTCTGAGGTTTCTCAGGACCATGAAACAATGGCACAGGTTTTGTTCAGCAAGAATTTGAGATTGAATGTAGCTTTAACTTTCTGGAGAAAGAGAAGTATTAGTGAACTTGTAGCATATTTAGTAAGGATAGAGGACCTTGGAGTTGTGGTTGATTGCCTTCCCGTGCTCACCAATAGTTTACAGGAAGAAAAACAGTACATCTCACTTGGCTGCTGTGTAGACTTGTTGCCCCTAGTAAAGTCACTACTTAAAAGCAGGTTTGAAGAATATATAATAGTTGGTTTAAACTGGCTTCAAGCAGTCATAAAAAGGTGGTGGTCAGAACTATCATCCAAAACAGAAATTGTGAACGATGGAAATATTCAGATTTTAAAACAGCAATTAAGTGGGTTGTGGGAACAGGAAAACCATCTTACTTTGGTTCCAGGATATACTGGTAATATAGCCAAGGATGTAGATGCTTATTTATTACAGTTGCATTGAGAGACTTCATCTGTAGCATTTGGTTATTCAAAACATCCTTGGACTATATGATTTCCCCAAAAATATCTCATCTGAGAACTGTGAACTGCGGAAGAAATCAAAATCATTTTTTCCTGTAAAGAAATGTATGATGAAACCACTAATGAAATGCTACCGATCTACTTCACATTGAAGTGGAAAAAGATCCAAAAGGAGCGGCTTCAGCTTCAATGAGGTGAAAGTGCACTACGAAGATTGTTCACCTTTGCTGCGTTTGGGATTTATATGGTTATTTGGTAACATTGTTTAAGAACTACTGGGTCTTAATGCAATCCTGCATAAGAATATAATTTATACTATGTGAAAAATAAGACAGGACTTATTACTAGGAATCACAGAGACCAATCATCATTACTTTTTTTTAAGATTGTGTTTTATAAGAAAACACTTAAATGTGTGCAGCTACTATTTTCTTATGTTGAAGAGACTTTGAAAGTTTAAACCATTATAGCAAATAATCAGTACTAGAAGTTTTTTGTTCACATTGAGATCTTGTGTATGCAAAATGCCTTAATTATTAATAAGCCAATGTGTATGATACCAATATCTGTTTAAGAAAATTAAAAGCAACCATGCTTCTGGCATGATAAAATCATGGAATTAAATCAGGGGTTTCCATTCATGTAGAATGTTGTTAAAACTTATTCCACACCATTCTTAAAACTTGAGAATATTTTTAGTATCTCTGATTTTTTTTTTTGCCAGAATCATGTCATGTATGTATGTATGTGTTACTCCTATATATAAGAAAAAGGTGAATATGTATTTGTATGAATGCTTAACTGGAAATGTCTATGGAATTGACTAATTTATATTCACTTTTTATTGTATACAGATTTCTGATATTTTCAGTTCTGTATCATTTAAGTTTTCTTCATTTGAGTAAATTCACTAATTATTTCTAAAAAAAAAAAAAAAAAAACACTCCCATGATTAACCACCCAGGTCTGTCCTAAGAATGAGGTTGGCACTGGTACTACATTCTTATCACTAAGCAATAATTCCCTCCTGTAAATTTGCAGAACTGAATGGTTTCCAGTTCAATAATTATTGTAGGGAGTTCTCCATGACCAAATAGATTCAAGGAGGCCTCTGCATGAAGTAGGTCAAAAGGATGAGATCTGGCCTGGATATGAGAAGACCATGTCCAGAAAGGAAAAAACACGATTTAAAAGGTTCAAGAAGGTAAACAGGCATATCATGTGGCAAGGACAGTGGAATAATCAGGCTAGGGTGGTGTTTCATAAAAGAGTCATGGGGTATGAAGGCATGAATTTTTGCCCTAAGAACATAAGTTCAAGTTAGTATATTTCACTTGTAGAAACCTAATCAAAGGTTCTCCTGTCTATATAACTTTTATTTACAACTTTTATTTCTTTTCTTACCATAGGTCCTGATGTTTTTAGTTCCAAGAACCTTGCCCTTCAAGCCCAGAAGAAGATTCTGAGCAAAATAGCCAGCAAAACTGTGGCCAACATGCTGATTGATGATACCAGCAGCGAGATCTTTGATGAGCTCTACAAAGTTACCAAAGAGCACATACATAACAAGAAGGAAGCCCACAAGATCATGAAAGACTTAATCAAGGTGGCAATCAAAATCGGGATCCTCTACCGGAACAACCAGTTCAGCCCAGAGGAAGTTGTTATAGTGGAGAAGTTTAGGAAGAAGCTGAACCAGACCGCCATGACCATCGTCAGCTTCTATGAGGTGGAATACACCTTTGATCGAAATGTGCTCTCCAAGCTCCTACACGAGTGCAAGGACCTGGTGCATGAACTGGTGCAGCGACACCTGACACCCAGGACCCACGGGCGCATCAATCATGTCTTCAATCACTTTGCCGATGTGGAGTTCCTCTCCACCCTTTATAGCCTCGATGGAGACTGTAGGCCCAACCTCAAGAAGATCTGTGAGGGAATCAATAAACTGATAGATGAAAAAGTCCTTTGAATGCCTTCCCTTCTCCTGGACTTCACTGCATTCATGTTACAGCACCCAGTGTGTTTCACCTGAGAATCAGGAAACACAAAGAAACCCTTGTCAAAGATGCCTATATCTGTCTTGTTCATCCCTCTGATGTTGATGCTAGATTGAGCTCAGGTGTGTTTATCCTCTGAGCTATCTGCTGAGGTATGTACTTAAAATCTCCTTTGTTTGCAAGCCCAAAGGACATCTCATCTCTTCTGAGCAAAAAAGCCACCCTGCTCACCAGGGTGGGCCCAGTTCACCTTGTGGAGTGAAAGGAGCCCTGGACCCGGGGTCAGAGTACATAGATTTGGTTCCCAACTCCATCAGTTATGACTTTGTTCTCTGGATCCTGGAATCATTGTGCCCACCTGCCTACCTCCTGGGGTTGCTGTGAGGATCAAATGAGACTAAGTTCATGCTTTTAATAACTCTAATATGAGGTCTTACTAGATTCTCTTTGGCATGTTGTGGGGATCAACCTGGATCTAGACTATCAGGCAGTGGAGAAAAGAACAATAGTTTCTAACAGGCTGGGTTTGCAATCTGTGTCAAGATGTGCTATTTCAAACACACAATTTCATTTATAAAAATGAATCCAAAAGTGTGAAAAAACATAGCAGCAAAGTGGAAAAAATGTTTTTCAAGTCTTAGATGTGAACGTTTATGGTCCTGCAGAGGGGAACTTTCTGGGGGTGGTGAGGGAGTAGAGAGAGAGTTTCCCATCCACGAGGCAGAAGCAGAGAACTGTGCTCACCCTGCTTCTGCAGGACAGGCCTTCCCCATCTAAGGGGCACCATCCAAGAGGCACAGGGAAGGTTTATCCCAGCATGCACAGGAGAGTTGGGCTGAATGAACCCCTGTCTGTCTTTCTTGGTCTTTCACAGTCATTTTGTGCTGTTTATTCTGGTTTGTTAATAAATTGGAATTATCCTTCAAACAAGAGGTTTTTGAGTTGTGATTCAAAAATCAAATTCCTTGGAGTTAGATATGGTGTTAAGAATGATAGGATTGAAAGGAGGGAGAAAATAAAGAGTAAGAGCTTTGCACTCAGACCCTAAGGGAAAGTAGCCCCTGGGAGAACAGGTATAGGCTGAGGCCTGTGCTCCTGCTCAGTGGGGAGCTAGTTATAGACATTGTGACCTCCTTCCCTGTGTGCCTTAAATCCTCACTTTCACACAAAGTATTTAATGTATTATAATGTTGTCTGGAGGACATCACCTTAAGAGACTTGCCCATCCAGCATCACCTCTGTCCTGTTATGCTTCTCTGGTATCTGATGATAATGCAAAAATACTACATTAGCTCAATCCCCATGATTCATTGCACCCCCTGCCCCCCGCCATGGCCTCTCTCTGGCAGGAGCATCAAGAGATGGTTTGTGCACAAGTGTGAAAAGATGGCAGCTGAACATCCCGTGGCCATTCAACTCCAACTGGCTCCCATGTCAACATCAGTATAAAGCACCCGGTTAAGCTCTTCAGCCACCAGCACTCAATATTAGTTCATAGGAAAGATGTCTAGTGGGTAATAGGGAATAGGTAAGTCAGCCTCTGTCTTCCTGTTTGACAAACATGGCTCAGCCCCTCTTCATACTCCTAAGGACCAACAGTGATGGCCTGTGCCCATTTGGGCTGGGGAGGCCATTGGTCATTTGGGCAGCACCAGTGGAAAGGCTTCCCTGGTGGCTCAGTCGGTAAAGAATCCACCTGCAATGCAGGAGACCTGAGTTAGATCCCTAGATCAGGAAGATCCCCTGGAGGAGGGCATGGCAACCCACTTCAGTATGCGTGCCTGGAGAACCCCATGGACAGAGGAGCTTGACGGGCTACAGTCTATGGGGTCGCAGAGAGTCAGACACGGCTGAGCAGCTGAGCACAGCACAGTGGAAGCTGCAGGTATCAGGCTCCTTTCTGCCCCCTGCCAACGAGGCAGCAAGCAGCCCAGCACTAGCCAAATTTTCACATATTGCTGTCAATGACTGCCTTGGTGTACTCGTCTGATTAAGCACCACATTCTAATATGACAGATGGTTCTAGAAGCAGGTTCTTTACCGCTAAGTAGGTGTACCTACCCAGAGAGCTCAACCCTGCCAAAGGAATGGGTAGAACTGTCTCCTCTTCATCTGAGACAGCAGGGAAAGAAGGCGGGATCCCCAGTCACACATGACTGCAGGTTCTCCCCTCTCCATGTGTCACAGCATGGTGGGGGCACCGCAGAGCTGAGCAGGTTCTGAGCCACCAGCCTCAGAAGGAGGGGTCTTCCTTGTGCTGGTCAGAAAAGGATCAGCACTTCCACCAGCAGATCTCAGCAAGCACAACACAGTGTGGACCAAAACATTCTACCACCTCCGGCTTCCCCACTGAGGCAGCCAAGCAAGGGGCACTCTATCTTGAGGCCAGTGGAGTGTGTCTACATCTTATCAACAATAGCCATAGGGAGCTGAGCTACCCAGGCATAAGTAACCAACCACACCTCTAAAAATAGTCAACGCCTACCCTCCGTCCCCAATACCTTTCAAACCACACCACTGGCATGTACATTCAAGTGATGAGTGAGTTTCATCAACCAACTGAAAAGCTACACATTTCCAATATTTTACATAACAATCTAGTGGCCAAGGAATCTCATTACTGGTTTATCTGACGACTCTAACCACATCAGTTAGTGCCCCTAGAAAGCTGTTTTGGTTGAAAACAATGTGACAGAGACCAGCAGATGCTTCTAAAAACAAGATTCTTTAGATGTAACATTTGTGCTCAGAAAGTGAAAGTCGCCCAGTTGTGTCCAACTCTTTGCAACCCCATAGACTCTATAGTCCATGGAATTCTCCAGGCCAGAATACTAGAGTGGGTAGCCTTTCCCTCCTCCTGGGGATCTTCCCAACCCAGGGATCAAACCCAGGTCTCCTGCATTGCAGGCGGATTCTTTACCTGCTGAGCCACAACCGAAGCCCAAGAGTACTTGAGTGGGTAGCCCATCCCTTCTTCAGTAGATCTTCCTGACCCATGAATTGAACCATGGTCTCCTGCATTGCAGATGGATCTCTACCAACTGAGCTATCCGGGAAGCCCTTGTGCTCAGAACTTTGTACTAAACTTTCAGTAGCGAGAACTCACAAAGCAAAGATATCTACATTTAGGTGGTACCCTAAAGAAAACTGATTTCAAGAGAAACAACAGTACTAAAACATTCACTTGATCAAGCACCACGCAAAATTTAGAGAGAAATGCCTGGCTCAGCACATCAAGGGCAGAAACAGGAAACAGCAGTTTTTCATCTGGAGACATCACTGAGTCTTTATCCATCCCATAGCACTCAGTTGTGTCCCCAAGGGAGGACACCAGGAACTTGGGCTGAAGTGTCCATCCCACCCTTGCTTGTATCCTTCATGTGTCTGAACCCTACAGAAACACATTCTCTGCCAGCTGTGCCTGCCATGTGTCTGTATCACTATTCCTCCCTGTGTTTGCATCTGTGAGTCTTGACACCCTCAGCAACTCCAGGTCTCTGCTCAGTGACAGATCAAAATGAAAAGATTTCTCCATCTGTGCTTATTCTCCAAATTCCCATTTCACCCATCTGTACACTTTCAGGGGCAAATCAGTACATTCACTGTCTGCTCCAATGAACTTTTTGCATCCATTTATTAAAAAAGGAGTTCAAATAAGGACTATATACCCTGGGCCCCAATATTCTGGGGGCTTTTAAAAATCAATGTGGTCCCAGATGTCAAGAGCAAAACCAGTTAATAAAAATTCTAGACCAACTCTAGGATGCAAAGACCTTGCATTAATAGGAAATATCTAGCTTGGACTGCAAGGAGATCCAACTAGTCCATCCTAAAGGAAATCAGTCCTGAATATTCATTGGAAGGACTGATGCTCAAGTTGAAACTCCAATACTTTGGCCACCTGATGCAAAGAACTGACTCATTGGAAAAGGACCTGATGCTGGGAAAGGTTGAAGGCAGGAAATGGGATGACAGAGGATGAGATGGTTGGATGGCATCACCAAATCAATGGAGATGAATTTGAGTGAGCTCCGGGAGTTGGTGATGGGATAGGGAAGCCTGGCATGCTGCAGTCCATGGGGTCACAAAGAGTCAGACATGACTGAGCAACTGAACTGTGAACTGTATCTAGTAATGGAATGAGATGTTAACAATACAGTCACAAATCAGATGGCCTTGGGAGAAAGGATTTCCTAGGCTCTCTCAACTCAGAACTGTGTGGTCAGTGGGTAACCTTTGTTTAGTCTGACCCTGCTATGGGATCAAAGCCCCAACCAGGCCATCTCTTGCTCTTGCTGCAGAGGGAGGTCTTGCTGGATAAGGGAAAGACTCTTCTACAATGCTTTTCCTCAAAATAGCATCTGGAATTCCAGGAAAGTCCTGGGGAAGCAGAGTGGTTGGAGGGGGGTAAAATTCCATGAGTTCTAAACAGTAGTTTTTAAATTTTTGTCTCATTCTGACAACTTAGCCTCAGTACCTTCTGAGTCATGGAAAACTACCGTACAGTCAGGTAGTTACCATCTTCCTTCAAGGTCCGAGTTTCTCTTTGTGTTTACAATGTTGTTCATGCTGACTGATCAACCCAAGTGAAAGAAAACAATTTAACTTAATGTGTTTCTCTAACTAGGCCTGAGCATTCCCAAGGGTCTGCTGGCATAGCTTAGGCATCCATGAGTTCTCCATTTTGAGAAATGTTGCTAAAGCCTATGAAAATATAGGCTTTCAGAGAATGAATGACTGTTACCCTACCCTTGGATGGAGACTCATTTGTGGGAGCTCAAAGACTAAGAGGTAAACCTGTGTCTGGAGGATACATAGGCCTTCTGCAGGAAAAGGCGGGATCCCACATGTCCTGTCTGCTCTTTGAAAACTGGCCAGAAAAAGCTACCATAAATAATCAAAGAATTGACCAACCCCTGGCAACTCTGATAATAAATCTCAAAGACACAGAGAGGCCATCACTGGACACACCAGGTACTGCTCTTCCCAAGGAAGGGAAGAGTGGAGAAAACTTGCAAAGCCTCTTTGGGAAGAAGAGAAATCACCTGCACCTGTTCACATCCTCCCAGTTCCAGCAGCACCTGCAGCATGCAGAGGCCTAGCTGTCAGACACGTGGTCTCAGGATCCCAGAGACTCCTTGTCTGAACTTTAGGCACATGACACTCAGAATTCCTCCCAGTCTCAGAAGAAAGAGTGGTAAGCCAGAGCAAGCACTCTCACACCTCTCTCCAGAGGGGTATGTTCTCAGTATACGGGTATAGTGGTACAGTCAATATTCCTGTATTCCTCAGTGCCACGACTAACCTGTCCTTCCTCTACCTTGTCCTCTGTTTGCTGAGCTGGGGCAGGTCTCTGCAGAGGAGGAGTCCTGGACACTTACCCAGGAAGCAGGAGCTTGGGCAGCCAGACCCCCCAGGTTGTGGTATAGAGCTTCTTCTTGCCGACTCTAAGACCTTTCTGGATCAGCTCCTGGGACAAGGAGTCTGAGGTTTGGCTCTGCCTTAAGAGGAGCTGGGTGGGAGCCAGAGCTTGGCACAGAGCAAGAGGCTAGCAAGGAAGCCGTAATTAGACTACATTATGGAGGGAGAGAATACTCTTCCAGCCTCTTCACTTGCGAAGGAAGAGCTTGTGGGTTATTCCCGGGGAGTAATTGGGCTCTGCCCACACCTCACAGCAGCAGCATCCCTGCCAAGAGGGTCATACCACCTCAGTGATGGGATAGGGCTGCCCCTGCTCTGTGATTCAGAAACAGTTACAACTTGACTTTAGAAACAGATTGTTGAGTCTGGGATTGGGAAGCCTGGGGAGATGAATATTTTGGTTTTTTTCTTTTCAGCTTTCATAGGCAGCAGAAAGTATAAAACATGAAACCAGTCATGAGCCAGGAGGTTGAGTCTCAGCTTGCCCAATACCTGGTGATTTCCTTATACTTCACCTCTCCAGGCCTCAGTTTCCTCAACTGTAAAAGCAGACAGTTGCACAAAATCTCCAAGAACCTTTCTAGTTCCAAAATTCCACATTCTGAGCACCACAGAAGGGAAGACACTCTGGACATTTCTGTATTGTAGGTTTCTTAAAAGAGAAGTTATTCATTATTTAAAGGAAATACTACTTCCAAATGGACTGAGAGATAACATATCAATGAATCCCTTCAAGATGTTTGTGTTAGAAAACTTTTTTTTTTAAAAAAAAAAAATCTCAGTTTAAATAGCTCAAAAATAAAACCAAAACACTAGGAATAAATCTAACCAAGAAGGAGAAAGACCTATAGAAACTGATAAATCACTTATAAAAAAATTGAAGATGATTCAAAGAAATGGGAAGATATTCCATACTCTTGGACTGGAAGAATTAATATTATTGAAATGGCCATATTACCAAAAGCAATCTACAGATTTAATGCAGTCCTTGTTAATATACCCATAACATTTTCCACAGCACTAGAATAAATAATCCTAAAATTTTATATAGGACCATAAAAGGCCTAGAATTGCCAAAGAAATCCTGAGGAAAAAGAACAAAGATAGAGGCCTACCCCTTCCAGATTTCAGACTATGCTACAAAGCTACAGTAACCAAAATAGTGTGGCACTGGCACAATAAACAGACATATAGTTCAACAGAATAAAACAGAGAGCCCAGAAATAAACCCAGGTACCCATAGTCAGTTAACCTATAGCAAAGAGGAGAAGAATATACAATGCAGAAAGGACAATCTCTTCAACAAGTGGGGGTGGGAAAATTAGACAGCTATGCGTAAATCAATGAAATTGGAATACCCATTCACACTATGTACAAAAATAAATTCAAAATGGTTTAAAGACCTAAATATATGACATGACACCATAAGACTGCTAGAAGAGAACACAGGCAAAACATTATCTGACATAAATTATAACAACATTTTCTTAGATCAGTCTCCCAAGGCAAAAGAAATAAAAGCAAAAACAAACAAATAGGACATAATCAAACTTACAAGCTTTTGCACAGCAAAGGAAACCATCAACAAAATGAAAAGACAATCTATGGAATAAGAGAAAATATTGGCAAATGATGAGACCAACTAGGGGTTAATATTCAAAATCTACAAACAGTTCATACAACTCAATACCGAAAAACCAAATAATCTGATCAAAAAATACAGAAGACTTAAATAGACATTTCTCCAAAGAAGGCATATAGATGGCCAACAGTGAATGAAAAGATGTCCAATGTTGCTAATTGTAAGAGAAATGCAAATCAAAACCACAACAAGGTATCACCTCACACAAGTCAGAATGGCTATCATCAAAAAGCCTACAAATCATAAATGCTGGAGAGGGTGTGGCAAAAAGGGAACCCTCTGACACTGTTGGTGGGAATGTAAACTGGTGCACTTACTATGGAAAAATGTACTTGTGTCTGTATGTGTGTGTTAGTTGCTCAGTCACGTCCAACTCTTTGTGACCATATGGACTGTAGCCCACCAGACTCCTCTGTCCATGGGATCTCCAGACAAGAATACTAGAGTGGGTTGCTATTCCCTTCTCCATGGGGGTTTCCTGACCCAGGCATCAAACCTGGGTCTCCTACATTGCAGGCAGATTCTTTACCATCTGAGCCATCAGAAAACAGTATGGAGATCCCTTAAATAAAAAAACAAAAATAGAGCTACTATATGATCCAGGAACTCTACTCCTGTGTTATATACAGAAAAAAATGAAAACTCTAATTTGAAAAGATACAGGTATCCCAATGTTTATAGAAGCATTATCTACAATTGCCAAAACATGAAAGCAACCCAAGTGCCCATCAACCCAAGTGCCCATCACAAAAGCAACCCAAGATGACTGGATTAAGAAGATATAATATGTGTGTGTGTGTAATATGCAATAGAATAATACTCAGCCATTAAAAGGGAATGAAATAATGCCATTTCAATGTGAATGGACCTAGAGAATATTATGCTTAGTGAAATAAGTCAGACAGAGAAAGACAAGTACTGTATTATATCACTCACATATGGGATCTAAAGTGTAATACAAATGAATATATAAACAAAACAGAAACAGACTCACAGACATAGAAAATAAATTTATGGTTACCAAAGGGGAGAGTGAGGGTAAGTGGGACAAATTAGGGGTATGGATTTAAGAGATATAAATTACTATACATAAAATAGATAAGCAACAAGGACATACCATACAGCACAGGTAATTATATTCAATATCTTGTAATAATCTATAATGGAATATATATAATTTGAAAAAAACCACCTGAATCACTATGCTGTACACCTGAAACTAACAAAATACTATAAATCAACTATACATACGTGTTTTTAAAAAAAGATTTTTGAGTGTAGATCTAAGTTCATGATTACAGAAGGGAAAGACTTTAAGTCAGAAAATGCAAAGTAAAAACTACAGATACCAGTGAACTGCACAGTGTGGGACCAGGTAGTCAGCCAGTGAGCAGGGGCCCACTGGGATTCAATGTTAGGACTGATTCTCTACTGAGACACACATTTCAAGGTCACATGTCCAACTCCAGTAATGTATCAATATCTCTGTAGAGATAACAGGGTAGTAAGCAAATTCATGAGTAAGTCATTACTGATTTGAGTCAAATACAGGAAACTATCAGAATTATTTTTAAATACATTAATGAAGCCACTCCCCCAACAAATGAGACATTATACCGAACTCTCAAAACCTCCCCTCATGTCCCTGTTTGAATCATCTTTAGTACATATCTTTACACAATGTATTCCATCCACCCCCCTGTTGTGAACTCACCTTTTTAAAAACAGCTTTATTGAGATATAATTCACATAATATACAATTCAGTGGCTTTGGATATACTCACAGACGAGATTGGGCGTGTTCAGGGTGGTATGGCCGTAGATTGGATATACTCACAGATATATGCAACTATAACCACAGTCAATTTTACAATATTTTCTTCACTTCAAAAAGAAACCTGGTACCTTTTAGTTATCACCTCCCAACTCCAACTCAGACCTTACAAGCAATACTAGTCTCCTAAAGTCTTCCCCTGGAAGTTACAAGCCTTATTCAATAAATTCCAGAGTTTTAAAATAGTTACACAAAATTCTGCCAGTGCAATTGTTGTCCTAGGTGGGGAGATTTACAGTTGCTTCTTATTCCATCTTCCCAGAATCCTCCTTGGCACACTCACCCTTGGGTTTCCTGTCTACTCACCCCACGCCCTAACACATCTATATCTGTATGACCTCCCGTTTTCTGGTTCCATCTCCTACTTGGGTATTCAGACCATTAAAGAGGTCATGAATTCTGCTCAACAAGGGGCATCGGCCACATTTCAGGGCTCATTAGTCCCAGAGAACCAGGGACCCACCTCTTTAAATCTCTCAACTCTTCCTCTTCACCTTCTTGTAAGAATGTATCCTTTTACATTTTTGACTAATTTTCTACCAACATGATCAAATTCCTGAGAGAGGGATTTTCATGCTCTGTGTTTATGTATACATACCTTCTTTTCTAACTTCCAAAACCATACCAAGTTTGTTGGGTGGGTTTTTTTTTTTAATTTTTAAAAGTTAAATTCTGTTGACAAATTTCCCCCAAGCTCTCTGAGTTAACTACAGACAACAGGATTATTTTAAAAATTCTTTTTGTAAAACTCAGCATCTCCAAGACCTTAAAGGAAAAACAGCCCATTGAGCATGCATGTCTGATGCCTCTGAACCTGGAGCAGGTCCTCTGACCATAACTAGTGGAGAGAAGAAGTGGTGACATTTCGCCTCCCATTTCTCCCCTTGCTGCCATTCACTCTCTGAGTGAGGCTGGTCTCACTTGTGGACTAGTAAACACTGGGTTGTAGGGAAGGGAGATTGTAGGCCTCTTTACCCTGAAGAGAACTGCAGCTTGACTGGGCTGCTGAACTGGGCCTTTGTAAGGAAAGGGTCCCCCTGGCTCTCCTCCCCCACCCTGTAAATGCCCAGGGAGAAAAGGCTCACAGGGGAGTGGGTCACCCTCACAGTTGTGGCCAGCCAATTCCTGCTTGCCTGTGAGTTCCCAGAGGAAATGCAAACAAATCAGACCACATTTGGCTGCTGGCCAACGAATCTTTTAACTTCTTCAATAAAAAGTCTTTAAAACTTTGATTCTGACCCAAATCTTTTGCTCTAGCATAAAAAGTGCTGGGCCTCAAGTCTCTCTGTTGAGGGAAACAGTGTGTCTGTGGCATGTGAATAAGGATGTTTATCTCAGAAGTGGTGCCTCAAGCTTCACCAGGTTCTATAATAAGTTCAATGTGCTTTACTTCAGCTTTCAAACCTTCCTGAATTTCTAGTGAGTGTTTACCTCCACCCCTTAGAGCAGTTGTTGGGTGGGTTTACTTGTGAATGTTCTTAACTCCATCTTCTTTCTTTGTAAGCCCCCAGTTGTGCTTTGTAAAAGGGCCCAGAGGTTACTGAGTTTCCACTGAAACCAGGATGAGAGAAAACAAACTCTCAAGCAAGAGGCATTTAAAAGGTGTTGGTCACTGGTATTCACTATCCAAAGTGGTCCTGGAGCTACCACATTACAAAAAATAAAAATAAATTTAAAGAATTGATGAGCTCTAAGGTGTAGTTTTTTTTTTTTCTTTTAGACTAAATGGTACATTAGACTTTTTTTTTTCGTCCCTTCTCTGTTGCTGCTTATTTGCAAAGTAGATTATATGGCAGATACCTGCTCTCTAAAGTCACATCTCAAGCCCTTATATATAGAAGTCTCAAGAGGTGGACCCATGGACAGAGGAGCCTGGTGGGCTACAGTCCATGGGGTGGCAAAAGAGTCGGAAATGACTTAGCAACAAAACAAGAGATGGAAGACTCAGTTTTCCATGCCTAGGTGTCTCTCCTAAGTCTCAAATCAATACCCTTACCACCTTCACTTCCACACTTTCCTAGAAATAATATTATTGAGTTCACTTTGAGCCTTTGAGAGGAAGTCTGGAGGAAATCAGTTGCAAGCAAACCAGTAAGCAGTAATTTTTTAATCTATTCTGTCACTAGTTTACCTATACAATATGGATATTCAAACAGCAGCTGAACCCTTGCATGTGGTCTCCTGGGTATGGACTTCAACCTCCTAACCTGAAATCTGCCTTCAACACACCTGGGAACCAAAGCCATCAAGAACATTCCCCAGAGAGTGTCACATAGCTGGAAAAGTAACTGGGAGCAAGACAGGATTCCAAACTCAAAGAAAAAAGAGAGAATCATAGATCAGACCCCAGGCAAACTTTTTTTATTTTCATAAAACTGGAGTGAGCAATAATTGTTACCCATTTCTTTATTAGCTCCCTTAAATAACACCTCACAGAGTCAACCTCAAACTATTCATTTCCATCTAAATGACTTTTAGTGAAAATAGGTGGGAACTAACTACATTTCAGAATTAATTTCCTTTAATGGCACACTTCCAGCCATGTCACACAGCATTGAGTGTTATAAAGTAATATTTTTTGCTGCTATTAAAGTTTCAGTTTAAATTATATGAACATAAATGTGCTGAGTCTAGTCTGTTAGGTCACCACCAAATCATTTCTAAAGATGAACACCATTAACAAGAGCAGGGGAAGTGATTCCCTATTTAGGCATCCTTTCTCTTTTATTAGCCTGGTGGCTATATACACATCATCCTCCCCCCATCCCATCTCTGCCACACACACAATTTACTTTAGCCTCCTCTTAAACAATTTCATTCTATCATATTTGTGGAGGAAATGTGATACTTGACCTTATTTTGTTCTGTTTTCATTATCTTGTTATCATTATATTCATTCATTTACATGGAAACTTCTAAAATTGGTCAGAACTCTGTTGGAGCCGACAAATTATGACAGCAGACAAAACAACATATTCGTAGATATTTATGATGCTGCAATGCTAAAGCACTATGAAGTCAACTCCTCATATGAAGATAATACTGTTAGTGCTGGTGTTTATGACAAGTCATAAACGACTATGCTAGATGCCTATCTTGGGTAATGTCTTTTAGAGCTTTGGAAGAATCCCTCACTGTAGGTCACTTTGTTTGACCTTCCTCCTTTCCCTGGGGAATTTCTGGGTGACTGTTTAAGGGGAGACTGATACTAGAGGGAGATAGTCAAGGCTGCACAGAAAGGGGTGTGGTCATCGTCATCTGTCCAGGTAAAGAGCAGTTTATGCTGTTCTCAGGTTGTAGCAAGTCCTATCATGGGCTTCCCTGAGGATTCACAAAGCTGCATATTTGCTTCTGCTGCCCCTATGCTTCCTTGGTTTCTATCCTTGATCACTATAAGAACCAGAACCTGACTGTCTTGGTGTTCAAACACAGTGACTTGCCCTGTCACTTCTTCATCTAACCATCCCTGCCCTCTCCCAAGTCATTAACCCAAATTCCTCCTCCATGCTACAATTTTACCCCTAGAGAATTGGACTTAGCTATTCTATTGATCAGCAGACTTTGCTTGGAAGCCCATTTTATAAAAGCAAGTAACAGAAAACTTCCTGCTGTTTCCAATCTAATGGTCTCTCTGAGCTTATCTTGTTTTATTTTTGGCTTCCCAAACTCTGATCCATTTGTGAAAATGATAATCTCTTAGCAGAAAGGACAAATTTAATGAAAGCATCACATACTTGGTATAATTTTAAGAGTTCCTAGCAAAAGTCTAAAATTCTAACATTGGAACTCTTTCTTTTGAGTAAAGCATCATATTGCCATACATTTCTGAGAAGGATAACACAATGATCCATTATCATGCCCCAATATCTTGGCATAGCTGTCTGTCAAATAGCTAGCTGTTTTCTTGGAAAACAATGTAATGATACTGATGTGGCAAGTTTTGATAGGAGATAGAGGATGGGGTATATAAAATACAGAAAACTCAGAAAGAGAGAGCACAATAACTAGATCACCATCATGGAATGAAGTGGACAGTATTAAGCACCTAAGGATTATGGCAAAAAGAAAATAGAGGCGAGCTCTGAATCAATCAAGATTTAGTCAAAAAAACAGAAGGCACTCCAGACATTTCAAACAGAGAGAATTTGGTACAGGGAATTGATTATCAAGTTGGTGAAGGCTGGGAAGCCTAACAAGGTACATTAATGCACCCCAGAGATCAGCAATAACATGAACCCAAGATGCCACCAATCTCTAGGTCTGAAGGGGCCATTAAAGGAGGCAATGCCACTAACTCTCAGGAGCTAGTGTATCCATTTTGAATAAAAATTTGAAGTAGAGTTTAGATATGTTCCCACTTCCATTTCCATGTAACCCTCTTCTTGAGGACTCTGAGCCTGGGGGGTGAAGATTTTATAGATTACATAAAAGATTAAGGAAAGCCCCTGTATCCCAGTGAACTCAGTCTAGAACCCTCAGGCATCAAAGAAAGGTTGAGTCCTCTCTGGTCTTTAAATAAACAGGAAAGAAATGAATTTGATCAACCCTTCCCCTTACCCAGCTGGCTCTCACCTCCAGTCCATCAGAGGTAGGATGACCAGATATCCTTGGTTTGCCAAGGACAACCTCAACACACACTTATCCTGGCATCACATCTTTTTAGCATATGTCCTAGAATTTTCATGTTTTAATGAAGTATTATTAAGAGATAAAACTATAAAACTCTTAGAAGGAAATATAGGTGAAAAATCTGCAAGACCTTTGATTAGGCAATGATTTTTTAGAAATGACACCAAATGCATAAGGCAATCAAACAAAATAAGAGATAAACTGGATTCATCAAAATTTAAAACTTTTGTGCTTTCAAAAGACACTATTAAGAAAGTGAAAAACTCAGAGAATGGGGAAAGTATCTACAAATCATCTGATAAGGGTCTTGCATCCCCAATATATAAAAAATGCATAACTAGACAACAAAACAACAAATAACCCAATTTTTAAATGGGCAAAAGGTTAAAAGACATTTCTCCAGAAAAGACATATGAAAAGATGCTCAACATCATTAGAATTAGGGAAAAAAACCAACAAATAAACTGGATATATCAAAATTAAAAATTCAAACCAAAACCACAATGATATATCACTGTTTATAAAGGTACCTGTCATATCGTCACACACTAGCTATAACAGAAACAATAGATGATACAATTGCTGATGAGGATGTGGAGAAATCTGAAGCCTCATACACTGCTGATGGGAATGTAAAATGATGTAGGCACTGTGGGAAACCATGTGATGGGTCCTCAAAAAGTTCAATATAGAGTTACCATATGATGCAGCAATTATACTCCTAGGTATACGTAACCAGCAGAACTGAAAACATATATTCATATAAACACACAAACATTTATACACAAATGTTCATAGTAGTATTCATAATATCCAAAAAGTGGAAACAATTAAAATGTCCATCAACTAGAGTGGATAAATGAGTATATCCATATAGAGAAATACTAACAATAATAAAGTACTGTTAAATGCTACAACATGGCTGAGCCTTATGCTAAGTGAAAGTAGCCAGACACAAAAGACTACATATGGTATAATTCCATTTCTATAAAATGTCCAGGATAGGCAGATCCACAGAGATGAAACAACAGGGATTGCCAGAGGCTGGGGAGAAGGTGAAGCAGGTACTAACTGCTAATAGGCACAGGGTTTCAGTTGTTGTGGCTGAAATAATTATTTATTTCATTAAATAATTCCATATGTACCTCTGTGTGTTTCTTCTCTGGATGTATACTGAATTAAAAAAAATCACTCACTTATTTGGTGATGATTGTTCTTATAATAGAAACAGTGAATAATCAATTACCGATGATCAACTTGCTATTGTTTTCCTCTGCTTTATAAATATTTTCTTCAATTAAATAAAATAACCACAGTATAATATAACTTCCTGACCCAACTGCCAAACTAATCTAAAATAAAAAGAAATTATTGTCATTTCTCAATTTTCTGTAGCCTAGCTGGACTTTTGTCATTCATAATGGCCTCCAATCTGAAAGTAACCAAGAAAAGAAAAAGCAAAATGTGTCTCTCTTCAGTAGAAAAAGAAAAACCCTCCCGGTGACAGGCTTGTCAATCTGCTCACAAAAGTTATGGCACCTTCTTTTTGGCAGAACTCCTAAAGGGCCAGCTGCTCCTCACCAAAGCCAAAAGGTGTCCAAAAAAAAAAAAAGGTAATAAGAAAACAGGCAGAGGATATTCAAGGATGATCATAAAATCCCAATCGAGGTCCTAACTCTCTGAGACTCAGTTTCCTCATCAATAAAATAGGAAAATAGTATCTGTCTTCAGAGAGATTAGTAGAAAAATTATATAGAGGGGCTTGCAGAATATAAGTTGGGAACCCCCTGATGTGAGGAAAGTTGATATTTTATTTTTTATTCTATTACTAGCTTTTTAGCCACACCACGTGGCAAGCAGGATCTTAGTTCTCCAAACCAGGGACCAATCTCAGACCCCCTGCAGTGGAAGCACAGAATCTTAACCACTAGACCTCTGAGGAAGTCCTGGAGGCTGATATTTTAAACCAACTTCGTACTCTAATATAGAGAGGACAAATGAATTTCATTTTGAGTGGCAACTCAGACTAACTAGTAGTGAATGCCCGAAGCGCCATGGCAGAAAGAACTCTGAAGGTGAGTCCCGAATCCAAGGGCAGAAGGGATGTGACAGATGCCGACGTTTGCCCTGATCTCAGAAAGCAAGTGATGCCACATGCCATTCCTCACCTTCTATGCACAAAGGACGAACCTGCAGTGACTGTGGTAGCCAGCTTCACAAGAGAAACTCAGATGAGTAATGTAATAGTGCTTTTCACACCAAAAAATATTTTAGTTGAGAAACACTTTGCTTAAAAAAAACTAACAAAAATGCCAATATTGATAAGATCTATGGTATTACAGGACAGCTCTTCCGGGAAATCCTACTTTTCTGACTTCTGCCCTTCAAACTTGAGGAAGAGGGAAGGAAGGGATACTCTGTTGGACAGCCCAAGACCTGACACATTCTAAACATCCATACATTTCTGGTCCTTGGAAGAAACAGAAGCCCTCTCCCCTCCTCCCTCACTCCCACTAAAACCCTACTATTTACAGACAAATCAATAGTTCAAAGTCCACAGTATTCTCCCACAAAGAACATTTCCTGGGACTTCCCTGGTGGTCCAGTGGTTCAGTCTGCTTTGCAATGCAGGGGACCTGGGTTTGATCCCTGTTTGGGGAACGGGATTCTGTATGCTGTGGGCAACTGGTCTTGCATGCCGCAATGAAAGATCCCAAATAATGCAACTAAGATCTGGCGTGCCAGGGCTAAGACCCAACAGGCCAACTCAATATAAATAAATTTGGGTTTGCTTTTTTTTTAAAAAAAAAAAAAAAAGAAGGAAAATTCCCAGCTACAACTGCCAATACCGGGGCAAGTTCAGCTCAGACTAGCCTACCAAGGAGATTTTAGCCTGGAGCTGCTCCAGCAAAGGCCTCTGCTTATGCCCTTCTGGCCTGTCGAGCAATGTCTGCTGATGCAAGACTTCAGAGCTTCATTCTGATGGGAAGATTTAAACTCCTCTTCTACTCCCCTCTGCTTTCTTAATCAACACTTAGCTGCCACAATAAGAGGCTCTTCCTTTTGATGCTAATTGCACTGCCTAATTGTAGAGTCGTTATCTTTAATAACCTGGCCAGACCTAAAACATACAGAGGAGGGTTCTGTGTCTACAAAGAGTGACACATGCCTCTTTGCCTCAAATTTAATACTGAATTTGATCAAATGCCTCAGGAATTCCTAGCATAGTGTAGGTGTGTGTCCTTCATGAAATCAAAACCTGGTTAGGGCATTACCTCTTTTACAAGAACTAAATTTACCCTCTTGCCTTAAATAACTAGGAAGCTGGAGAAATTATATAAAATTGTTATTTGTTGAGACATTGAAAACAACCAGCACAAGGCAAATTTCCCTGAGAGAAGGGAAACAAAAGCAAAGCAAGCCCCGAAATTGTCCCACCTTACTATCTAGAAGCAGTTTTAAAGGCATAGGACAGGGAGGAAAAGTTCTAATAGCTCAAGGAGGCCAGGAGGGCTAGATTTGGGGATGGAAATAGTTTGTTTCCACCAGCCAAAGTGCTCCCATGATACAGAAGTACAATCCTCAGAAAGGTGTCGCTTTAGGGGAGGATAATTTAACCCTAGACTAAAAACTGTTCTGGACCAAGCATAATAAATCTTTAAGGCAGATCTTGAAAAGGTCAATCTGATTCCAAGTGCCTTAACCAAACACCAAAACACATCCCAAAACCATGTAAAAGAATACAGTAAAATCCAGCTGTCAACAACGTCTAGTATCTAGTTAAGGGGGAAAAAAAAAAAAAATATATATATATATATATATATATATATGCCAGACATGCAAAAAAGCAGACAAAATATGACCAATAACAGAAGAAAATACAATCAATAGAAATAGACACAGGCGCCATATACACTGGTTAGCACTCTGGACTCTGAAACAGACACAGAAATGACAGAGATGCCAGAATTATCTGACAAAGACATTACAACAGCTATTAAAAATATACTCCATATGTTCTAGAAGAAGAAAACCTGAGCATGATGAAAAAAACTTGAAGATATAAAAAAGACCCAAATGGCACCTCTATAGAGAAGAAAAATATTATGTCTGAATTTCAAAACACATTAGTAGCATTTTAGACAAAGCTAAGTTAGATATAGGAAGGAGACAAAGACAAGAACAAATAGGTAACAAATTCTTCTAGAAGTTGAGGAAAATTCTTCCATTTAAAAAGACATAATTCTCTTGGAATTGCCATCAAACATTAAGAATAACAGATTTAATGTTAGGATTAGCAGCAAGGAAGGAACTATCACAGATTGTTTTTTCTAGATTAGACCTTTGTAGGTCTATAAATTGAGATCTTGGTTGAATGTTACTTCCAAGACAGCACTGTCCTATAGACATATTATATAGTCACATATGTAAGTTTAAATTTTCTAGTAGCCACATTAAAAAGAAATATGTAAAATTAATTTTAGTAATATATTTTAGTTAGCCTAATATATTCAAATATTATTTCAATATTATTAATAAACCATTTTAATATTGTTTTTTGTACTAAATCTTTAAAATCCAATGCCCATTTTATACTTAAAATACACCTCAGTCCTGACTAGCCACATTTCAAGGGTGCAGTTACCACATGTGGTTAGTGGCCACCATACTGGACTGCACAAGTCTAAGCAGTTGCATTCGTCAGGGTCATGCTAGGTATTGTAACAAACTCAAAAATCTCAATGGCTTAACACAATCCAAGACTTACTTTCAATTCAGGTTATAGTCCAAGGAAGTTAAGAAGGAAAAGAACTCTACCTCATTCAGGGACTCAAGTTTCTTATAGCCAGTGGCTCCATTGTCTCCTTTCTGGAGACTTTCACTGGATTCTCTTTATCCGGTCACCTAAAAAGCAAAGAGTAAGGGCATCCCACTAAAGCAACAGCAGCTATTGGTGCAAACTCTCCTCATAGCAAATCACCATCATACAAGTCACATATACACTTAAGACCTCTGTTTGTATTACATGTGCTAACATTCACTTGGCCACACCAACAAGAATGGAAGGAGAAAAGAGAATGGAGATGAAATATGCTGAATAAATATCTATCATAATGTGGATGGTTCAATTCGAAAAGCCTCTGGAAGAGGAGAAATTAAAGCTGAGCAACTGATGTGTTTCCCTCTCCACTGGTAATGGTAGCCTTGCTGCTCCCATATTCTCTAAGATATAGCATAGACTAATAATAAGCAAAAATACGTTGTGAAAACATGGATCATTACAGAAAATGGCTCAGGCTGCATTACTAGGGGCCTCTTAATGATCTACCTTTGTTAGAAAACCCCGTTTTAAACTGTAAAATAAAACACAGACACAGAAAACCATACTATACAAATGGATAATTTCATACATTATTTTTTCAAATTTTATTGAAGTATAGTTCATTTACAATGTTGTGTTAATTTCTGCTATATAGCATAGTGGTTCAGTTATACATACATATATATTCATATTCTTTTCCATTAAGGTTTATCACAGGATATTGAATATAGTTACCTGTACTATACAATAGGACCTTGTTTATCCATTCTACCTATAAATTGCATCTGCTAATCCCAAACCCAATCCTTCCCTTCCCCAATCCCCTCCCCTTTGGCAACCACAAGTCTGTTTTCTGTGTCTATGAGTCTGTTTCTATTTCACAGATAAGTTTATTTGTATCATATTTTAGATTCCATGTATAAGTGATATTACATAGTATTTGTCTTTCTCTGACTTACTGTAATATGATTATCTCTCTGTCTATACATGTTGCTGCAAATGACATTGTTTTATTATTTTTCATAGCTGAGTAGTATTCTATTGTATACATATACCACATCTTTATCCATTCATCTGTCAATGGACATTTAGGTTGTTTCCATGTCTTGGCTATTGTCAACAGTGCTGTTATGAACACTGGGGTGCATGTATCTTTTTGAATTATAGTGGGTTGGTTTTGAGGTTTTTTTTGCACACCAGGCTTCCCTGCTTGTTCTATATTTCTAGATAGGTCTAATTTTCGTTATCTCCTCATGTATTGAAATGGGATGTGTAAAAACCCAGAGGGTCTTTCACAGTGGTGTGTCTTCTCAGACTCTTGACCAACTGATACCACTTCTTCAAAGCTCTCAGTGAGCCTCACATGGGGAGGCAGAGACACCCAAGCCTTCAGCCTCCTCTGGGGTTGACACCTCCTGCTTGTTCTCAGAGAAAACATTCATGAAGGACTATCCCTAGTGCCAAGCATGAGGCCCACATTCAAAACAATCTTAAGACTAGTGATCTCTCTGGAAGAGCGTCCTGTCCACAGAGGCTTTATAGGCCACTCCCTGTGTCTGCAGTGAAGGGACCACTGAGCCAGGTTTCCTGCTCTTGGTTTGAAACAAGGGAAAAGCAGACTCTCTTTCCCCTCCCAGGATAGGGAACACAGCTGCCTTGAACAAGTCATTCCCATAGTCTAAGGACTGTTTTGGTCACATCCTTGGTAAGACAGAAAAGCCACTCAATTTCGTGTATGAGGGGACTTTGGAGTCTGGGGTCAGACTCTGCAATGAGTGAGCAGAGTGGTTGCTTTCAGTGTCCATGAATTATAGTTTTGTCTGGGTATATATCCAGGAGTGGGATTGCTGGATCATATGGCAACTCTATTTTTAGTTTTTTGAGGAACCTCCATACTGTTTTCCATAGCAGGTGCACCAATTTACACTCCCACCAACAGTGTTAAGAGGGTCCCCTTTTCTTCACATCCTCTCCAGCATTAGTTATTAGTAGACTTTTTAATGATGGCCATTCGGACTGGTGTGAGGTGGTACCTCATTGTAGTTTTGATTAACATTTCTCTAATAATTAGAGATATGGATGTCTTTTCATGTGCCTATTGGCCATGTTTTTGCATATCTTCTTTGGAGAAATATCTATTTAGGTCTTCTGATCATTTAATCAATTGGGTTGTTTGGTCTTTGTTACTGAATGGTATGAGCTGTTTGCATATTTTGGGAATTAAGCCCTTGTCAGTCATATCATTTGCAAATATTTTCTCCAGATTCATAGGTTATCATTTCCTTTTTTGGTTTTTTTTTTTTCATGGTTTCCTTTGTAGTACACAAGCTTGTAAGTTTGATAAGGTCCCATTTATTTTTGCTTTTAACTTGAAAAAATGATTAACAATAACAGGGAAACTGTTATAATATCACCCAGGTCAAGAAACAATACTTTGCCAACCACCCCAAAAAGCCCCTGCATGCATGCTCACTCACTTCAGTAGTGTTTGATTCTTTGCTACCCTATGGACTGTAGCCCACCAGGCTCCTCTGTCCATAGCATTCTCCAGGCAAGAATACTGGAGTGGGTTGCCATGCTCCAGGGGATCTTTCCAACCCAGGGATTGAACCCATGTCTCTTTGGTCTCCTGCAGTGGCATTGTGAGGCATGCTCTTTACCATAGCACCACCTGGGAAGATACTCTCCCCAAAAAAAGTCCCTCAGTAGGCCCCAATTCCAATCACAATCTTCCTCTGCCCCAGAGTAACATTTATTACAATCACTTGCATTTCTTTTAAATACCCAACTGTGCATCCCTAGACACTACAGTTTAGACTAGTCCATCTTTAAGAAACTTGACATGTTTCTTTTAATGTGAAAACTCCATCCCATCCCGTTCTGTTCCTTATTTGTTGAAGGTCTCTAGAGTTTTCCACAGTCTAAATTTTGCTGACTGCAAACATGTGATGCAGTTTAGCTTTTAGTCTACCCAAACGCAGCCATCTCATCCTCTGTCGTCCCCTTCTCCGGCCCCTAGTCCTTCCCAGTATCAGGGTCTTTTCCAATGAGTCAGTTCTTCACATCAGGTGGCCAAAGTATTAGAGTTTCAGCTTCAACATCAGTCCTTCCAATGAACACCCAGGACTGATCTCCTTTAGTATAGACTGGTTGGATCTTCTTGCAGTCCAAGGGACTCTGAGGAGTCTTCTTCAACATCACAATTCAAAAGCATCAATTCTTCAGGGCTCAGCTTTCACCGTCCAACTCTCACATCCATACATGACTACTGGAAAAACCATAGCCTTGACTAGACGGACCTTTGTTGGTAAAGTAATGTCTCTCCTTTTCAATATGCTGTCTAGGAAGGTCATAACCTTCCTTCCAAGGGGCAAGCATCTTTTAATTTCATGGCTGCAATTACCATCTGCAGTGATTTTGGAGCCCAAAAAATAAAAGTCTGACACTATTTTCCCATCTATTTCCCATGAAGTGATGGGACCAGATGTCATGATCTTAGTTTTCTAAATGTTGAGCTTTAAGTCAGCTTTTTCACTCTCCTCTTACACTTTCATCAAGAGGCTTTTTAGTTCCTCTTTACTTTCTGCCATAAGGGTGTATATCTTGAGGTTATTGATATTTCTTCCAGCAATCTTGATTCCAGCTTGTGTTTCTTCCAGCCCAGCGTTTCTCATGATATATTCTGCATATAAGTTAAATAAGCAGGGTGACAGTATACAGCCTTGATGTACTCCTTTTCCTATTTGGAACCAGTCTGTTGTTCCATGTCCAGTTCTAATTGTTGCTTCCTGACCTGCATACAGGTTTCTCAAGAGGTAGGTCAAGTGGTCTGGTATTCCCATCTCCTTCAGAATTTTCCAGTTTATTGTGATCCACAGTCAAAGGCTTTGGCATAGTCAATAAAGCAGAATTAGATGCTTTTCTGGAACTCTCTTGCTTTTATCCTACACAGTATCAGGTAATACTACCACTACTGATATAATTACAAAAAATATTTTTGATTTTGCATATGCTTTTTTTTTTTTAGTGATCAGATTCCATTTTATTTAGAGAAGAAAATGATTGTTTTGTTTCTTAGTAATAGCTTTTCTAAAGACAGAATGTTAATATAGTCCAGTTGTTATCAAACTTTTTAAAATGTATACTCCTATAAATAATAATTTATGGAGTACACATCCCCATTACATGTATTTTTATTTATTTATAGATTATAAAATATGTGCATGCGTGCATGCCTAGTTGCTTCAGTCGTGTCTGACTCTATGTGACCCTGTGGAATATACCACACCAGGCTCTAGGTCCATGGGATTATCCAGGCTAGTGAACAAATATTATTTATACTGTGAAAGTAGTTATTTTAAAAGGATGCATATGCTTTTTCTATTCCCCCCCTCTTTCAGCTGTACTGTATCTGCATTGTCAGTGCACACAGCCCTTACATACTCTATCTTCTCCTTTTCACTTCTTCCTACTTCTACAAACAGCCATATATTTAAGGCTTACAACCAGCCCTTATGAATTTCATTTCTAGTAGCTTCCTCAGGAAAGTTTTCATAGGGTTCATAGGAACCCTATAGGATTCCATAGGGTTCATAGGAACAATATTCCTTGACTACTTATATGTTGATAGCAGTTTGTGCTTGTTAAACTTGGGGATTAGTTTTACTGAGCATAAAATTCTTACTTCACACCTTCAAGTATCTATTATCCTATTTTCTTCTGGCATATAGCAGTTGTCAAAGTCTGGTGATACTCTATTTTCTTTATAAGTCACTTGCTAATCAGGCAGCAAATCAGACTAAATGCCTCTCCCTAAGAATATATATGCCTTGCCTATCTGTCATATAATATAAAGGGTGGAGTCAGCCACTAAGTATGCACACACTTAAAAGTGTGGAGAAAATGTGCAATTAAACTTCTAATTACTTTTCTCTCAAGGAAGCATGAATAATCTCTAGGCTCTAGTCTCTATCCATTTAGCCTAAGTCCTGTCAGACCCCATCAGGGAAAAAACTTCCTGAGGTCAGCCATTTAGTCATAAAGGCAACTTAAAGTTTAAGAAAGAAAAAGTATTCATCTGCTTAGGAAAATAGTTCAAAATAACTAAAGGAAATTGAGTCCTTCTCTTGGAGAAAAGCCCACGATCTAGCCACAATCAGTTACGAGGACCCACTAGTTTTCCAGTGTTATTGGTGTTCCAGTAAACTTGTTTTGACTTTTCCCACACATAGGCCCATCCTCTCTGCATCCAGGCCACAATCTGTAAGTGCTCATGGTTCTTTGGGACTCATTTTTGAGGGTATCCTCTTATCTTGGATCCATGTACCTACCTTAACATTTCCCCTGTGATGCAAAGGAACATTTCCTTTTCTTGTGCTCTGTCCCAAGGGCCCTATTCTTTCCCAACTTTCCTGATGCTATTGACCTTTTTAATATCAATATAGTTGTCTCTCCCATTACCAAAGTTCTCACTTTTCTAAAGAAATGGGTGACACTAATTTAGCTGGTAAATCTGCTTTATATTCATTACCTCCCTATGTTTAATTCCACTGACCAAATGTCTACTGTTTTCCATCCTAGAAAAAGTTTTTCTAGACCAATAGAAACTCATGAACATCTGACATATTATAGAAAAGTTCCTATTTTCCAAGTCATAATTTCTATCTGTAATCACATTTCCTTTGCAGAGATCTCTTAAATGCCGTGGCACATTTTCATGGGACTTAGGCTGGTGAGGGTCTCTTCAAGTGGTCATATTTCTCCTCTGCTACCTGGTACAAACTGGCACAAGTTATTTCCACTGGACCCTTTTTCTGTTGACTTCTATCTATTAACAAGATCAGGTCCCTTTTCTTTATTTCTAGGGCAATCACAGGATTACTAAAATCAATCCCTGGATATTAGCTGGTCTCAGATAGCTCAGTTGGTAAAGGATCCGCCTGCAATGCAGGAGACCCCGGTTCAATTCCTGGGTCAGGAAGACACCCTGGAGAAGGGATAGGCTACCCACTCCAGAATTCTTGGGCTTCCCTTGTGGCTCAGCTGGTAAAGAATTCCCCTACAATGCAGGAGACCAGGGTTCCATCCCTCAGTTCAGAAGATCCCCTGGAGAAGGGAAAGGCTACCCACTACAGTATTGTGGCCTGGAGAATTCCATGGACTGTATAGTCCATGGGGTTGCAAACAGTCGGACACGACTGAGCAACTTTCACTTTCACTTCAGACTACTTATTTTCAGGGAACAGGTCTTTTTAGTCATTCATTCAATACACTGTTAGGTACCAGGCAAAAGGGACATAAAAATATACACCTGGTTCCTAGCTCTAAAAAGCTTACAGCCTCTTATTATGCACACATATAACAAGTAAATTTCATATAATCATTACCCCTGGCCCATCTGGCTGCAGGCCATCCTTCTTTTTAATTACTGAAATGAGTGTGAGGCATTTAAACCTCCTTTACCTTCTGTGCCCCAAATATCGGTTTCAAGCCCTGGAATATTTTTCCTGCTATGCATTATAGCCAACGAGAGGCATCTGTAAGTGAGATTTAAATATCATTTCTTGTGTCTTAGGATACGCAATGCAGAAATAGCCAGGAGACTCAGAGTCTTTAGATAAGAAGTCACCACCTGACTTACCGTGTTTCTTGCATCTTGAGGAGAGGCAATAGAGAAACAAAACACTGCTTTGAATGCTCTCGTCAGGCTAGGATGAAAGCAGGGGATATGGACAAGTTCCTGAGGATCAATCCATGCTCTAACCTGTCAGAAGTCCATAAAGTTTTCTCTGAACATCATACAGGAAGAGCAGTGTCTTTACTTTTAACCAATTATATGACATGCTTTGGGGTATAATAAGTAAATCACTCTTTTTATCCCATTCCAGTTGCTTCTGCTCTTTTTAGCTAATACCTATCAAATTACTGAATAGTATTACCTTTAGATGATAAGGAATACATAGACCAAAGAACAACAACATAGGTCACTTTGCATTTATTACATGTTTAACTGAATTTTTTCAAATTACAGAATTCAACTCCAAAATAAGGCAACTAATGCCTGGTAAGCTGTTATTCACTTGCATTTTTCCCTCCTAAAATTTTAAAACAAATGAAAACAACACCTTAAAAGACATGTGAATAGGTTCAGTGCACTTTCAGTGGCTCACAAACATGAGACAAAGACCACATTAATCCATAAAAAAAAAAACTGCTTGATTTTTATAACACAACTGACATAAACTAAAATAAAGGAAAAAATAAAACACTGCATTTTAACCAAAATTGTTTCCATAGATTATAGCGTATTTTTTTTAAAATACTGTTCCTCTGCAGAGCACATGCTGTGCTTGGCATGCTTGGCACATTAGCACTTGGTAACTATTCAACTTCTATCTGCAGTTTTTTTCAGAAGGACCCATACTCAGGGCCCACACTCCCCTGCAACTAATCTATTCCTCTGGTGGAAGCCTGCTCCTTCTTCCTCCACTGTCTCCTAAGGCTTTCCTGTCTTCCCTTATTCTCCCCAGATTCACACACATTGCCACCTGTGTTCTCAGCAAAGATGCCCAACATAGAACTCACCAGCTGCATCTCCCCTCCACAAGAGCTCTCACTCCAGATGTTGCCCCTTTACTTGACTGAATTATAAGATAAAGAGACGATCTTGCCCACAAAAAAATTCATTCTTCCTACTTCATCGTCACATCTCCTACAATGTAGAAAAGGCTGGTGATGCCTGATCTAGAACTTAAAACATTCATTAGTTTAAGCAGAATATATACTGCTCTGAAGTTCTTTAAAATCTACTCCTTCCTACTATTGTTTTAAAAACCATAAACATATAAAAACATAAACATTCTATTAAACATTCAGCAGAAATCCTTTTATCCTCCTTTTTATGCAGTGGGTTCAGAAAGAACAAAAGTGACACCATGTTCCCTCTGACAGACCCAAAATCATACTCCCAGCCCTAACCTACCATTACACATTTCCCACCATTAGCACTGTAGGCCAAGCATGTCTCTCATGACAACTGCTGCTGCCACCCATGAATACCCTGTAACAAAGCAGCACAACAGCTCACTGTAATCTCTCCCAGCTAGCTGTCCACCTGCTTGTTGGGCACCTTACATTCACTGCTCCACACTACCCAGCCATGGTGACCACACAAACAAATGGAAGCAGGGACACAAAACTATGAAGCACCTCTTTTGCTACACTCTACATTCCTACACAAAATGAGGGGGCACTTCCTATCTCTGTGTCAGAGTATCAACAGAACTAGGTGGGGTGGGAGGGTGCTGCGGACAGAGGCAGCAATAAAGAGAAAGCCAACAGTCTCCACACTCTCCCATCATGACACTGCTGGGAGCCTGAGGATGAATCTGATCTTCTATTCAAAAGGAAAAACCTACTCAGGAAATTCAAACCACTTCTCATTGCTCTCGTAGCAAGGTTTTACTGCATGCTTTTTAGAAGCATGAAATTAACAAGGTATTTTTTTAATGAGTAATTTGAAAATTAATTTCTTAATGTGGCTTTTGTTTTTAGGGAGAGATATGCTAAACACAAATAACTAGCGAAGTCTATCAGCTTTGAGGAATTCCCTATCAGTTATGACTAATGAGGCAACCTAAAACCACAATTCCACACCCAGGTGATAAACAGTACCAATTAACCAGAGTATTGACTACAATGACTTAAAACTGTATTACCTGAATAGTTTCTACCATGAAGTATCAGAAAAAGTGAAATAATAAATATTTTCCACAGCACCATAAGGTTTTATAAAATACTCTGTTTTTAACATAAATGTATAATATTAAGATTCTGGTCTATCATTCATATTAGGCTTAACCTCTTTTACTGATAATAATTCTGACAGAGGTCATACAGGCACAACTGTAACATGAAAATCATATATTTTACTGAAGAATCTGTATGGTAAACTTAGACTATCACTCTTCTCATTACATCCATTGAGTACTAGTGGATTCAAACGCCAGGAAAGATGGTTTTGCCATTTGTACTCTATTCACAAATTTTAATGTGCCAAAAGAAATCTAAGTGGTAATTAAGATATTTGCCATAACTGAAAAGTCTTTTTATACCTGTTTACTTTAGTACTGTGTGCTCTTACAGATTTTGTTTCTAAATGATAATATTATGTAAATGGCTCTGAGTTTTTAAAACAAGAATACAGTGATTCATTTTGAATTTTAAAAATTAATGCAAGTGGAAAACAAATTTTGTAGCCAAATTGTTTGCAATTATGTGTATCAAGTTATAATAAAAACTGTACCACAGATTGGATCCCCAAAAAATCCAATGTGCTCATGGGTCTCCTGGAGTATTAGTGTGTGCTGTGCCAACTTAGCTCAATACTGATCTAAGCAAAACATTATTGAAAGTAATGACTTGCTGACCAAAAAGCATACACTGCATTCCAAAGCCAAATATGAATTCAATTTGGGATTATTAAGTCCATGTCTCCCCTCCATTAATGCAGAGAACTGAGACCTGGCTTTACTATAAATCAGCTTTAGCACTAGAGTAAATCTGCTATAAAATTATTTATAACAAAATAAATTATTTTCAGACCCTCTACACTAAGTGATATATATAAATCATTAGCAGTTTATAACATTAGCTTAGGCCACTTTTTTAGGACCCAAACCTACTGTACAATCCTGAGTAAAAGGTTAGGGGTACAGTTTCTTGGGGATCTTTCTTGATCATGAACCATAAAGAAAATACATAAAACCACAACCTGTAATATTCCCCATTTTCACTAGAAGTACCATTAATCCTTTTCACTTTGGTAAATAAGTTTATCTATGTAAACCATTTATTTTGATGGAGTAAAATATAAGCAGAGCTTTTGCTAGGATCCCTCCATCACTTTTTGACACTGATAAAGTAAGTAGTCAGGAAGAGTAGAACAGGAGGATCTGAACCACAGGGCTAACATGTCACCATGAACTCGGAAATGCAGCAAGCAGGGGATGGATGGGAGCAGCTGACAGGCCAAGAGCCCTTCATTACCTATAACAAAACAAAATCAGAAATTCTTTAATACAAAGACTTCAACAGACAGTTCTACAAAGAAGATATAGAAATACCCAATAAGCACATGAAAAGATATTCAACATCACTGATCATTAAGGAAATGAAAATCAAAACTAAAATGACATACTACTTCATACCCGTTAAAACAGCAATTATCAAAATTCTACTTTGGGGTATATAACTAAAAGAACTGAAAGCAGGGGCTCAAACACAGATTATTTGCATATCCGTGTTCAAAGCAGCATTATTGAGAACAGCCAAAAGGTGGAAGCAAACCAAATGTCCATCAAAAGATTAACTGACAAATAAAACATGGTATAGTCAAACAATGTGACTATATTTAGGCTTAAAAAGGAAGAAAATTGTGACACGTAACATGGACGAATCTTGAAGACATTAAAAGTGAAATAAGCCAGTCACAAAAGGACAAATACTGTATGAGTTTACTTAGATGAGGTACCTAGAGTAGTCAAATTCATAGAGACAGAAAATAGGATGGTGGCTGCCAAGGGCTGCAGAGGAGAGGCAATGGGAAGTTAGTGCTTAATGGGTACAGTTTCAGTGAAGACAGAGGAAAAGGTTCTGAAAATGACAGTGGCAATGGCTGCACAACAAAATGAAATATATTTAATGCCACTCACCAATACACTTAAAAATGATCAAAATGGTAAAATTTTGTTATATATACCTTGCCACACAAAAAAATTCTTTAATAAAGTCTGCATAACACACTTATCAAAAAGATGCTCATAACAGGATATACATCCCTAAGAAATCAGATACTTTAAAGAGTTTGTTTTCTGATTCTAAGAAAGCCCCATAAACACAAGATTGCCTTCTCAAAAACTCTACAAACCTATAATGTCAATAACATGAAGTCTTAGTTCCTGTTGCAGGGCCTTTAAGGTAGAATGCAGAGCAGTTTGAGATTCTGACATCTTTAAATTTTGTTTCACATCATTTGCAAAGGATAACCAGAGTTTACCAAAGTCTTCAGTTGAGATTTTTAATGGCCTGAAAATAATTGTGAAAATTAGATTTATGTCCCTAAGAATAAAATGATTCTAAACAAATACATTTCAAATGACTCATGGGAATAAAAACAAAATCATTATAAATCTAAATTCTATGTAATTTATGTTTTTTAAACCAGATATGATCAGAATGCTTACCATCATCCTCTAACTTGAAGACAATGCTGACAACAGATGTTATTACAGAACAAATATAACAAATCACCCAGCTCTCTCTTTCTCTGCTCATCAGTCATTACAGTAAAATTTCACCAAATAATTTCATGAATCATTCAAATATAAAACTTTTCTTTCATGTATACTTTAGATTGGGGCTTCCCAGGTGGCTCAGTGGGTAAAGAACCTGCCTGCAATGCCAGAGATGCCAGAGATATGGGTTCAATTCCTGGGTCAGGAAGATCCCCTGGAGAAGAGTACGGCAACCCACTCTAGTGTTCTGACCTAGAGAATTCCATGGACAGAGGAGTCTGGCATACTTCAGACATGGGGTCACAAAAGAGTCAAATATGACTTAAGCAACTGAGCACACATACTTTAAATCTGGGGACAAGATACTCTATCAAAATCATGTACAAAAATATGAATACAAAGATCCAGCACCTTAAGCAAACTGGACCAAGAGAAATAATTTAAATAAATATAGTTTTTAAATGGTTCAGGCAGCTAAAGATCAAACAGCTAACACTGGGATATCTCTGGGAGAAATGGGAAATTTTTATATTATACTTATATTTTTCTATAATATTTAAATTCTTATAATGAGTATTGATTTCATAATTAGAAAAAAAATTTTTAAGATACAGAGAATTTTACTCATAAAAAAGAATTGTTTGTGGAACATATGCTGTGCTTCCTCAGGTTACTAACGTTCACCATGGGACATAACATTCACAGTCACAGAAAGTAAGTTTTTTGAAGGCTGGATTTTATCTTTTCAGCACCAGAAGGTATAAATACATACTCTATGACAGACTGATAAACACGTTCTTACTAAAAGACTTTGAAGAATGGGCAAAAATTATAGATGGATGTGTGAAGCTTAAAAAGTTATTTTACAGATATTCATTGGTATTCTACATTCTTGGTTCAAGTATGCTTCATTTTAAAAACTGTTTGAACATAGCAAAATATATCCAAAATACTAAATGAGAGCAGAAGGGTTAAAGGTTGTTTTCAATAATGTGGGTAGCAATTACAATGCTAGTACAATAACTAAATACTGTATGTCTAATTAAAGCTTAAAAACTTTACTGGTCATAGCAAACACCCTCCTCCAACACCACAAGAGAAGACTCTACATATGGACATCAGACATCACCAGATGGCCAACACCAAAATCAGACTGATCATATTCTTTGCAGGCAAAGATGGAGAAGCTCTAAACAGTCAGCAAAAACAAGACTGGGAGCTGATTGTGGCTCAGATCATGAATTCCTTATTGCCAAATGCAGACTGAAATTGAAGAAAGTACGGAAAACCATTAGACCACTCAGGTATGACCTAAAACAAATCCCTTATGACTATAGAGTGGAACTGAGAAATAGATATAAGGGACTAGATCTGATAGACACAGTGCCTGATGAACTATGGACGGAGGTTCAAGACATTGTACAGGAGACAGGGATCAAGACCATCCCCAAGAAAAAGAAATGCAAAAAAGCAAAGTGGCTGTCTGAGGAAGCCTTAAAAACAGCTGTGAAAGAAGAAAAGCAAAAAGCAAAGGAGAAAAGGAAAGATATGCCCATTTAAATGCAGAGTTTCAAAGAAGAGCAAATAGAGATAAGAAAGCTTTCCTCAGCAATCACTGCAAAGAAATAGAGGAAAACAAAAGAATGGGAAAGACTAGAGATCTCTTCAAGAAAATTAGAGATACCAAGGGAACATTTCATGCAAAGATGGGCACAATAAAGAACAGTAATGGTATGGACCTAAGAGAAGCAGAAGATACTAAGAAGAGGTGGCAAGAATACACAGAAGAACTGTACAAAAAAGATCTTCATGACCCAGATTATCACAATGGTGTGATCACTCATCTAGAGCCAGACATCCTGGAATGTGAAGTCAAGTGGGCCTTAGGAAGCATCATTATGAACAAAGCTGGTGGAGGTGATGGAATTCCAGTTGAGCTATTTCAAATCCTGAAAGATGATGCTGTGAAAGTGCTGCACTCAATATGCCAGCAAATTTGGAAAACTCAGCAGTGGCCACACGACTGGAAAAGGTCAGTTTTCATTCCAATCCCAAAGAAAGGCAATACCAAAGAATGCTTACACTACCGCACAATTGTACTCATCTCACACATTAGTAAAGTAATGCTCAAAATTCTTCAAGCCAGGCTTCAGCAATACATGAACCATGAACTTCCAGATGTTCAAGCTGGTTTTAGAAAAGGCAGAGGAACCAGAGACCAAATTGCCAACATCTGCTGGATTATCAAAAAAGCAAGAGTTCCAGAAAAACATCTATTTCTGCTTTATTGACTATGCCAAAGCCTTTGACCGTGTGGATCACAATAAACTGAGGAAAATTCTGAAAGAGATGGGAATACTAGACCACCTGACCTGCCTCTTGAGAAATCTGTATGCAGGTCAGGAAGCAACAGTTAGAACTGGACATGGAACAACAGACTGGTTCCAAATAGGAAAAGGAGTACATCACGGCTGTATATTGTCACCCTGCTTATTTAACTTACATGCAGAGTACCTCATTAGAAATGCTCGGCTGGATGAAACACAGCTGGAATCAAGATTTCTGGGAGAAATATCAATAACCTCTGATATGCAGATGACACCACTCTTATGGCAGAAAGTGAAGAAGAGCTAAAGAGCTTCTTGACAAAAATGAAATAGGAGAGTGAAAAAGTTGGGTTAAAGCTCAACACTTAGAAAACTAAGATCATGGCATCCGGTCCCATCACTTCATGGCAAATAGATGGGAAAACAGTGGAAACAGTGGCTGACTTTACTTTATTGGGCTCCAAAATCACTGCAGATGGTAACTACAGTCATGAAATGAAAAAACGCTTACTCCTTAGAAGGAAAGTTACGACCAACCTAGACAGCCTATTAAAAAGCAGAGACATTACTTTGCCAACAAACATCCATCTAGTCAAAGCTACAGTTTTTCCATAGTCACATATGAATGTGACAGTTGGACTATAAAGAAAGCTGAGTATCAAATAATTGATGCTTTTGAACTGTGGTGTTGGAGAAGACTCTTAAGAGTCCCATGGACTACAAGGAGATCCAACCAGTCCATATTCACTGGAAGGACTGATGTTGAAGCTGAAACTCCCAATACTTTGACCACCTGATGCGAAGAACTGACTCATTTGAAAAGACCCTGATGCTGGGAAAGATTGAAGGCAAGAGAAAGGGACAACCGAGGATAAGATGGTTGGATGGCACCGACTCAATGGACATGAATCTGAGTAAACTTCATGAGTTGGTGATGGACAAGGAGTCCTGGCTTGCTACACTCCATGTGGTCACAGAGTCAGACATGAGTGAGTGACTGAACTGAACATTAACATTAGTTTCTCTCATAAGTTTTCCATAGGTTGGCCAACCCCAACCTATACAGGGTCTCCCACACTATAATCATCCATCACACCATTTACTTTCTATTCATAGCACAATTCACAGTTATACAAGCATTTGTATGACTGTTCAATGTCTCTTCCTAGAATGAACCCTCCCCTCCCTAAAGGTAGAGTGTGTCTAGTTTTGAGCTGTTATACTCCCTGGCACCTAATACAGTGCTCTGTCCAGAGAAGAGCCTAGTAAATGCTTGCTGAATGAATGGACAACTTGAGTTAATATTCCAAAAAACATTTACCTAATGAAATCTAACAGTGATAAGTTTACTGAAAATTCAAGCTGAACAGAGTGAGTATCCATCACTTGATAAGTTATAAAACCAGACAGATTTCCTTCTGTAAAAGGCTTTTCCATCTGCACACTGTATTGAAAATTTTTGGTGCTTTCTGCTTCTATTATGGGCAAATAGCATCCAGGTTGCTCAGTGACCTGTAAATAAAAGTAAAGTAAGTACTGAAGAAGGTATCAATACAGACTTTCACATGAATACCAATTTTCTATTTAACTGAAGTGGTACAAAAGCATACTATGGTGATATATTAATAACAAGTCACAACATAAGGATAACTGACAACTTCACTTGAGAAAAATTCACTAGCACAAATAATTAAGAAATAACAACACATAGGTCCGAATTCTGTAACAAACAGCATTACAATGAAAATGTCTGTGTGGTTTAAAAACAACAACCAAAAAAACACAACAGTCATGTGGCTCTCAATACTAATTAGTACCAGGTTTTTAAAGCTAGGAGAGTTTAAAGGAAAAAAAAAAGGTATCTTTCCCTCTATTCTCCACCCTTACTCAAATCAAGTTCTGGTGGTAAAGCTCAGACAACTGAACTGGGTTTTGGTTTGTGTTTTTAGGTTTTTACAATTAGGTGATTGTAATGCACATCTATGGGTTTCACTGGTGGCTAGGCAGTAAAGAATCCACCTACAATGAGGGAGCTGCAGGAGACGTGGGTTTGATCTCTAGGTCAGGAAGATCCCCTGGAGGAGGGCACAGCAACCCACTCCAGTATTCTTGCCTGGAGAATCCCATGGACAGGAGAGCTGGACAGGCAACAGTCCATAGGGTCGCAAGAGTCAGACATGACTGAAGCAACTTAACATGGCATGGCAGCACAATGCACACATCAACACTTAGGAATTTCTGCCAGGTCAGGCCCAGGTAATATCCCACTCAATGCATGCTAGCTCAGAGAAGAAATTGGATCAGTTTTCTCAGTCTTCTCCAATACAATCTTTATTATGTTCTCTTGTCTCTTTTGAATTATTTGTCCCACTTAAAATAATTTTAAAAATCTGTCACACCTTTCACTACTTTTGCTAAGAAGAAAAAAGGATATGGGAGAAATTTATAAGTCATCAGAAGAGTCAACAGCAGAAACACTAAGGAAGCACTGTTCATTTAAGGCAGAAATAATAAACCATTCATTGTCTTACCTTGAAATTTTCTGCAGGAGCAATTTCCAAGTTAGCATTTTTCAGTTCCAAACCACTCTTATTAAAAACTGACCAGACCACCAACAAACAATCATCTTTCCAAATTTTGTAAGAAGACACAGATATGGTTTCATTATTACAGACCTCCGTAAGATCTGAATGTGTGTGCTCAGTAGTTTCTTCCAACAAAGAAGAAGCTAAAGAGATTACATTGGCAACTGAGGCTGCAGTGGTTTGAGGAGGGTGAAAAACTTCCATGTTGTTATCAGCAAACAAAGAGGGTGTAGACAGCCTGCAATTTGAGATTTTCTCAACCAAGGGCAGTTCTGTCAGTGACTCAGAATCCAAAAGTTCTGAACTGAGAGAAAATTTCTTTAATTCTTTGTCTCCTATATCCTGCAAATTATCCAAACAATAATCTTCTTCATGAGTCACATTTGATGAAGAACTAAAGGAAGAACGGATTATATTTTGATCAGTGGTGGTTTCCTCACTTTTGGTTTCTTTGATTTTTGATTTCCTTCTAAACTTGTGAGAAATGTTATCTGCTTTTCCAAGCTGCAAAGATAAAACATAATAATATAAAAAGAAACCATTCTACTAAGTCATGAGTCAAACTTTTTAAAAATAATTTCAAATGAGCAGTGTAGTAACTAGCTAAGGTTCTACCTGTTAGAGATGGATAAAATGTTAAACTCTAAAATTCTGACAGCTACATAACTCTGAACTATTAAGCTAAATCTACTTCATATTAAAAACACATAGAAATCAGAAAAAGAAATAAGGTCAAAAAGTCAACAATGAACAATTCTAAATATTGTTAAGACTTCAGAATGCTACAGTACAGATGGCTCAGACTTTGGTTCAGTAATCTATAATAGCTCTACTTTTATGACCTGTGAGTCAATAAACAGGGAAGAAAAACTGACTTTACCTTAATAATCAACTAGCACTGGCTAACTAGAACACACAGAAGGAAAGAATTCTAAAAGTGACTAGCGAAGTATGTTACAGACTCAGGGGATGGCAACAGCAAATTTGCTGTTCTTGAGCTAAGCCTCCCAAGGAAACGGCTGCTAATCCATGCAAGAAGAGTGATGGCTCAAGCGCCCTCTTGCCTCACAAAGTTCTATCTAAAGTCAGTGCAGCAGTGAAAATAAGTGGAGGGACTGGGGAAGGAGAGGACTTTCATTTCGGGTAGCCATGGGACTTGAATTAGATATATACTAGACCACTCAATATTGTTCTCAGATCACTAATGCTCTGGGTTTTTTGTTTTGCCTTTTATTTCTGTGTTTCATTTGGATAGTTTCTATTACTTTGTCTTCGAGAGTAATGATCTTTCCTTCTGCACTATCAAATCTGCTGTGAGTTAGAAGCTACACAAGCCAGAAGACACGGGAATAGCATATTTGTAAAATTACTTAAAACAAACAGTCAACCTCAAATTCACAACCCAGAGAAAATACTTTTTTAAATGATGGTGAAATAAAAGGCAAAGATGAGAGGGGGAAAAAACCTTTAACCCCCACACTGAACTATGTAAAAAAATTAACTCAAAACAGAACACAGACTTAAAAACTAGTTAAAATGAAATACTCAGTATAACCTTGATCTATGTAACTGAAAACATTAAAAATTAGAAAAATAGGAAAAGAATAGGGTTGGTAGAGAAAAGCATATATCCAAAAGGACTTGTCCATTTTGCTCCACTGAGAGAAAAGTTAAGGTAATTCTTTTTAGGGCAGGAGAAGAGGGCATCAGAGGATGAGATGACTGGATGGCATCACCAATGCAATGGATGTGAATCTGGGCAAACTTTGGGAGATGGTGAGGGACAGAGAGGCCTAGAATGCTACAGTCCATGGGGTTGCAAAGTCAGATACAACTGAGCAACTGAACAACAACATTATTACATGTATTATTAAAAAAAAATACATGCTAATTTTATGTAATTATTTGCTTCCCCTCCCTTCTACATGATGCCATCTGAGTTATAACATAGTTTCTCACATAATTCAGGGCCCCCTGAAACAGGGAAATACACTCTTTTTACATTCTTTTTTTCCAACTATTCTAGTGACAGCTGAAGAAAAAAGAAAAGTGTGAGGGGTAATGCAGAAAGGATTTAACCTAACTTAAATAGAAAAACATCCTACTTATATTTCGTATTTCGAGCCCACCAAAAAAAAAAAAAAAGAAAAGTCTAATTAATTTATCTTGCATGCGAGACAGCAAAAGGAATGCCGACATATAGAACAGACTCGTGGACTCTGTGGATGAGGGCAAGGGTGGATGATATGGGAGAATGGCATTGAAACATGTTAATTATCATATGTGAACTCAATCACCAGCCCAGGATTGATGCTCGGGGCTGGTGCACCGAGATTTCCCAGGGGGAGGGAATCGAGAGGGAGGAGGGAGGGGGGTTCTGGAGGGGGAGCATGTGTAAACCCATGGCGATTTCATGTCACTGTATGGCAAAACCAATAAAATAAATAAATAAATAAAAATTAAAAAAAAAATTATCACCCTGAATGTTCTCCTGAGAAAGACTCTGAAAGCTATGCACTTTGTTGAGAAGGTAGAAATCCTTCAACACCAGGAAAAATGCTCACCAATCAGGGCTTCATAAGCCTTGGAGCAGCTGACCCTGATGCACTCTGACCACTGAGAACTTGCCCTATTAGTGACAGATCACTGAATGGAAACTTCACCACAGCCTGCTGGACAGCTCATGGACTCAAGATTAGTCACTCTGCTGCTGAACTACACGTGCTAGGACAACATTAAGATACATTAATTACCTATTAATACTTTTAGGATGAATTCAATTCACTTTTTCTGATTATCAAGTCTGACAAAAATAAGCTCTGGAAAGGAAAGAGATACAGGCAAAGAATGTAGCCTAGAGCCTTGACTAGTGTTGACAGAGACGGAGGGAAAATTCCACCAAGGGAGATAAAGGATGAAAAAAACTGTGATATAAAACTCAAGAAAATATAGCTCTAATCATAATTTTGCACTAGGTGGGATCATCTGCCCACCAAATGGAAAACTACATATGGAATACACAGACACACAAAAACAGCACCTGTCCTTCACTCCACAGTTTATTCTTTTACTAAGAGAATAATATATGAGCATAAAAAGTTTTACAAATCATCATAATCAAAATTTCTGAATATAATTATCACTTTTGTATAATTCCTTTCAACCTCAATACACTTTTATCTTAACAGTTATGAGCAATATAAAAAATTAATATTCTGGGGGGTTTTGTGCTTGATATATATATTTTTTAATTTTACAATGCAAATTTTTAATGACAAAGTCATTCAGTGCTAATACAATTTATGTACCCATTCTCTTAAGATATCTAAATTGATTCCTATTTTTCACTATTAAAAATAACCATTTTAAGAAGTACTTTTTCCATAGACACATCAATATTGTTGAACTATTACTATTTTTAATTTCCATCAAGTCCCGTTTCCATTGAAGCCTGTCCTTTCCACCCATGGAGGTGATAATACACATGGTCATATTTGCAACTTAATCTGGACTGACTCTTGCACTGACTAAAGAGAACACCTGACTGAAGCTGAGCCTGTAAGATTTTCTCCTTCCAGAATATAAAAGGTATGTCACTGATGGCTCTGCAGCTGCGGGCGCCCTTCCCACAATGTGTATAGATTAACAGTCACAAGCTCTTGTAGAGCCAGTTTTTTTGTTCAAAACAGGGGACATAAGATTCTCAGAGGAATATAACTGACTACTTACCAAACTGATTGTACTCTCTGATCCTAGCCCAACAAACAATGATGATGCCAGCAGCTGCTTTTCTTTCTCCTCTTTAGATTGGGTAAGGACTTGAGATTGATCCTTTTTTGTTACAGTTTGATCTCCATTCTCCATTATTATACTCTCCTGAGGAACTGGCAGAGCTTCTGTTTCATCACCAATTTTGCTTTCCTTCTTGGGAAGATAGCCCTCTTTCCCCCACAATTTCTTTATACCTTCCAGCTTCAAGCCATTTGTCCTAAGGAGATTGATAATGAAATCAAGTCAGTTTAAATAACTGCTAAACAGTTACCTTCATGAGGCATTTTTTAAAAAACATATCTTTGTTGTCATCTTTTAGAAATAGCTTTCAGATTATATTCTATATGCCAGAAATAAAATTGAGATCTGCAGATTTGAGATTTTTATTTTAGTTAAAGCCAATCTTCCCAACCCTCCAGCCAAAATATTTAATGTAACAGAACTCAAGACTTAGTTTAAAATTTCAGATCATTTAATTCTCATTTAATTGTTTGAATAAGATGTCCAAAAACAGAAATACTATAAATCAGTTCCTTTCAATGTATGGACTTTTCAAAATTATCCTTACTTCTGATGGGTTAAAGATCAGAAATGACATAATTTCATAGCTATAATCACTTAATGAAGGAATTAACACTCTATAAACTCACTACATAAAATCCTGTGGAAAACAAAATAACAAATTCATTCAAATCTACTCCTATGTATAAATTTGCCTTTAATCCAAAAGGTTTTCTTAATGTGAACACAATCTACATTTTCACCTATTATTGCTGTTGTTTAGTCACTAAGTCGTGTCCAATTCTTTTGCGACCCTGTGGACTGTAGCCCACCCAGCTCCTCTGTCCAGGGGATTTCTCAGGTAAGAACAATGGAATGGTTGCAATTTCCTTCTCCAGGGGTCTTCCTGACCCAGGGATTGAACCCACATCTGCACTGGCAGGCAAATTCTTTACCACTGAACCACCAGAAAAGCCCCATTAACTATTATAATGTACATTAATACAAATGAATGAGGTTTGAGCTATAAAAGAAAAAAGTATTAATGATACTTTTGGAAAAAGCATGAATGTTAGGAGTTAATACCTGAGGTGAAGAAGAATAAAGCAGTGATTAGGATTAAAACTCATCTACTGTTGTCCCAAAAGCTACAGCTGCAAATCATAAGTGCAGGCTCAAACAACCAAAGACTGCCTCTATTGTTTTCATTTAAGAACCATGTGTCCTTGGTACTGACTCATTTACGTATCTCTGCCATGATCTAAAACTGCATTTTTAAAAGTCGCGCTACAAAATAGGCAGGTTATGAAATGACTCTAAAATAAGATTTCAGAAATATCTGTACTGATAGCTTTTTTTCAATTTGTTGGAATCATAGTCAGTTTGATTTTCTGTAGTACACCAGAAACAAAAAAAGATCATTATACTTCATGCTGAGTGGAGAACTAATGCTATTAAGTACCAATTGTCTAAAAGAAAGTCTAATGTTAAAAAAGAATGCCCTACAGGAAATCAGTCCATTCCTCCTCAATAAATTTTATTGTTGAATGTTTCTTTATAAATATCTTCACTTCTCTCTTTCTGGTACCAAAGAGTTTTCTAAAAAGTTAAAAAACAAAAAAAAACCCTGTTATTTATCTATCAAACCTTTCAGAAGAAAACTGGTTGATCTTGTGTGAACAGATAAAAAAGTCATCATGGGAGCCACAAAAATGACCCCAGCATCTCTAGGATGCTCAACAGCAACAACAAAGGATTCATGAATCCCCCAGGAGAGTGACAGTGTTTTTGTAACCTTGTTTACCAAAATCTATCCTTTAATTATTAAGGGGTAGTTTTTAAAAAAAAAAAAAAAAAAAGAGCAACTCTCCAAATGATTCAACATTAGTTTAATTTTAAAAAAAAAAGTAAGTGTAGTAGATCCTGGGATGTTCCATCCAGATCCTCCTTCAATGAAGGAGTCACTGGTGCAGCTGCTGGGAGTGTAGAACCCTTAGGGATTTGCCTCAGTTGCAGAGAGGCACATCAGTTGCAGAACATGCCCTTTTCTCAGGCCACCCACATCCAATAATTAATGGACAGACATACAGAGTCCTGGCCACCCATTTCAGCCCAACTCAGGACAGCTCTGATGAGCCACTCTAGCTTAAGAGCTTCTGAAGGAGTTGGCAGACACTTGTTGGCACTGCACTGATTCCTGACTACTACTTCTGCCCAACCCTCTTCTTTTTCCTCCTTTCCACAGTTGTTGATGCCAAGGACACTCCTTAATATTCTGCATACTAAATTCCATCTCCAAATGCATTTCCCAGGGAATTCAACCCACAATAACAGGCAAATATGAGAAAGGGGAGGAAAATGGAGCCTGCATTGTTGTTGTTGTTCAGTTGTTAACTTGTGTCCAACTCCTTCTGACCCCATGAACTGCAGCATGCCAGGCTTCCCTGTCCTTCACTATTTCCCAGAGTCTGATCAAACTCATGTCCATTGGGTAAGTGATGCCATCCAACTATCTCATCCTCTGTAATAGGCACACAGTCTAAAATCAACATAAATTTTCACTATCACGTATTACGTATCAGTCGGTCAGTTCAGTTGCTCAGTCATGTCTGATTCTTTGCGACCCCATGAATCACAGAATGCGAGGCCTCCCTGTCCATCACCAACTCCCAGAGTCTATCCAAACCCATGTCTATCGCGTCAGTGATGCCATCTAGCCATCTCATCTTCTGTCGTCCCCTTCTCCTTCTGCCCGCAATCCTTCCCAGCATTAGGGTCTTTTCCAATTAGCCTACTCTTCATATGAGGTGGTCAAAGTATTGGAGTTTCAGCTTCAACACCAGTCCTTCCAATGAACACCCAGGACTGACTCTTGTCTTCTCCAACATCACAGTTCAAAAGCATCAATTCTTCGGCACTCAGCTTTCTTGACCGTCCAACTCTCACATCCATACGTGACTACTGGAAAAACCATAGCCTTGACCAGACAAGATCTTAGTTGGCAGAGTAATGTCTCTGCTTTTCAATATGCTATCTAGGTTGGTCATAACTTTCCTTCCAAGGAGTAAGCGTCTTTTCATTTCATGGCTGAAATTACCATCTGCAGTGATTTTGGAGCCCAGAAATCAGAAAGTCAGCCACTGTTTCCACTGTTTTCCCATCTATCTGCCATGAAGTGATGGAACCAGATACCATGATCTTAGTTTTCTGAATGTGGAGCTTTAAGCCAACTTTTTCACTCTCCTCTTTCACTTTTGAGAGGCTTTTGAGTTCCTCTATTTTCTGCCATAAGTGTGGTGTTGTCTGCATATCTGAGGTTATTGATATTTCTCCCAGAAATTTTGATTCCAGCTTGTGCTTCCTCCAGCCCAGCGTTTCTCATGATGTCCTCTGCATATAAGTTAAATAAGCAGGGTGACAATATACAGCCGTGATGTACTCCTTTTCCTATTTGGAACCAGTCTGTTGTTCCATGTCCAGTTCTAACTGTTGCTTCCTGACCTGCATACAGATTTCTCAAGAGGCAGGTCAGGTGGTCTAGTATTCCCATCTCTTTCAGAATTTTCCTCAGTTTATTGTGATACACATGGTCAAATGTTTTGGCGTAGTCAATAAAGCAGAAATAGATGTTTTTCTGGAACTCTCTTGCTTTTTCGATAATCCAGTAGATGTTGGCAATTTGGTCTCTGGTTCCTCTGCCTTTTCTAAAACCAGCTTGAACATCTGGAAGTTCACGGTTCACGTATTGCTGAAGCCTGGCTTGGAGAATTTTGAGCATTACTTTACTAGCGTGTGAGATGAGTACAATTGTGCAGTAGTGTAAGTATTCTTTGGTATTGCCTTTCTTTGGGATTGGAATGAAAACTGACCTTTTCCAGTCCTGTGGCCACTGCTGAGTTTTCCAAATTTGCTGGCATATTGAGTGCAGCACTTTCACAGCATCATCTTTCAGGATTTGAAATAGCTCAACTGGAATTCCATCACCTCCACCAGCTTTGTTCATTATGATGCTTCCTAAGGCCCATTTGACTTCACATTCTAGGATGTCTGGCTCTAAGTGAGAGATCACACCATCATGATTATCTGGGTCATGAAGATCTTTTTTGTACAATTCTTCTGTGTATTCTGGCCACCTCTTCTTAATATCTTCTGCTTCTGTTAGGTCCACAGCATTTCTGCACTTTATTGAGCCCACCTTTGCATGAAATGTTCCCTTGGTATCTCTAATTTTCTTGAAGAGATCTCTAGTCTTTCCCATCTGTTGTTTTCCTCTATTTCTTTGCAATGATCGATGAGGAAGGCTTTCTTATCTCTCCTTGCTATTCTTTGAAACTCTGCATTCAGATGGGAATATCTTTCCTTTTCTCCTTTGCTTTTCATTTCTCTTCTTTTCACAGCTATTTGTAAGGCCTCCTCAGACAGCCATTTGGCTTTTTTGCATTTCTTTTCCATGGGGATGGTCTTAATCTCTGACTCCTATACAATGTCACACAAACTTCCAAACTTCGCCCATAGTTCATCAGGCAGTGTCTATCAGATCTAGTCCCTTAAATCTATTTCATACTTCTACTGTATAACTGTAAGGATTTTGATTTAGGTCATACCTGAATGGTCTACTGGTTTTCCATACTGTCTTCAATTTAAGTCTGCATTTGGCAATAAGGAATTCATGATCTGAGCCACAGTCAGCTCCCAGTCTTGTTTTTGCTGACTGTATAGAGCTTCTCCATCTTTGGCTGCAAAGAATATAATCATTTTTATTTCGGTATTGGCCATCTGGTGATGTCCATGTGTAGAGTCTTCTCTTGTGTTGTTGGAAGAGGGTGCTTGCTATGACCAGTGCATTCTCTTGGCAAAACTCTATTAGCCTTTGCCCTGCTTCATTCTGTATTCCAAGGCCAAATTTGCCTGTTACTCCAGGTGTCTCCTGACTTCCTACTTTTGCATTCCAGTCCCCTATAATGAAAAGGACATCTTTTTTGGGTGTTACTTCTAAAAGGTCTTGTAGATCTTCATGGAACCATTCAACTTGAGCTTCTTCAGCATTACTGTTTGGGGCATAGGCTTGGAATACCGTGATACTGAATGGTTTGCCTTGGAAACGAACAGAGATCATTCTGTCATTTTTGAGATTGCATCCAAGTACTGCATTTCAGACTCTTTTGTTGACCATGATGGCTACTCCATTTCTTGTAAGGGATTCCTGCCCACAGCAGTAAATATAATGGTCATCTGAGTTAAATCCATCCATTCCAGTCCATCTTAGTTAGCGGATTCCTAGAATGTCGACGTTCACTGTTACCATCTCCTGTTTGACCACTTCCAATTTGCCTTGATTCATGGACCTAACATTCCAGGTTCCTATGCAATATTGCTCTTTACAGCATCGGACCTTGCTGCTATCACCAGTCACATCCACAACTGGGTACTGCTTTTGCTTTAGCTCCATCCCTTCATTCTTTCGGAAGTTATTTCTCCACTGATCTCCAGTAGCATATTCGGCACCTACTGACCTGTGGAGTTTATTTTTCAGTGTCCTATCTTTTTGCCTTTTCATACTGTTCACGGGGTTCACAAGGCATTATATATAGGAAGTCTAAATAGGAAGTATATGAGAGCAGCATAAAACCATTTCACACACAAAATATGCTTCTTTCTGATATGAAACATAGTAAAAAAATTTTTAAACGTGAGTCATCTTTGCCTGGATTTTGACAATAATAATATTAATATAATACATGGTTTTATATGGTATACCTTTGTGCTATTTTTAATTAGGCCATTCAAACACAGATATAAATTACAGCCAAGCAGTCTTCAAACCTGCTGCCTGCCAGGCTCCTCTGTCCACGGAATTCTCCAGGCAAGAGCACTGGAGTGGGTAGCCGTTGCTTCTCCAGAGGATCTTGTCAACCCAGGGATCAAACCCAGGTCTCTCACATTGCAGGTGGATCCTTTATACTCTGAGCCACCAGTGAAGCCCAATGAAGCAACCTTCAGAAGGGGCTTCCCTGGAGCTCAGCTGGCAAAGAATCTGCCTGCAATGCAGGAGACCCTGGTTTGATTCCTGGGTCAGAAAGATCCACAGGAGAAGGAATAGGCTACCCACTCCAGTATTCTTGGGTTTCCCTTGTGGCTCAGCTGGTAAAGAATCCGCCTGCAATGCGGGAGACCTGGGTTCGATCCCTGGTTTGGGAAGATCCCCTGGAAAAGGGAAAGGCTACTCCAGTATTCTGGCCTGGAGAATTCCATGGACTGTATAGTCCACGGGGTCAAAAAGAGTTGCACACGACTGAGCAACTTTCACTCACTCACTCGACATTCAAAAGATTGGGAATATATTTTGAGCTCCAGAAGTTCCCATTTGAGGTAGAGTGTTCCTCTACAATAGGACTTAAGGTAAGAAATTCTAAATTGGCTTGCTATCCTTTATTCTCAGCTTGCCAGAGACTGAAGAACCATCATCTACTCTCTAAAGCTGATTCACCTTGCCAATTACCACACAGGTTCCTAATCTGAAATAATGTGTGAGCTGTGGTCCTTTTTAGATAGAAATTTTAAATTCATCCCTTACACTTCATTTCATGATAATATGGCACATGTATAATTCCTTAGCAGTTTTGCCAAATGTCATTTCTCTGAGTGTAGTACATGTACATGTTATAGGATTCACAAGGTCCTGTCAAGTCTTCCAGATCCTAGTTCCAATACTAAAAAAGCTGATGCCATCATCTGTTGTTCAGTAAAAGGGACTACGTTTCCTCCCTTGATTGGGAGGGTTTGGGTTTTCTGTTTCTCTTTGCCTTATTCCGTGTCTAAGGTTAAATGCTATAACCACGACCATCATCATATGTTCATGAACCATATCTGCACCCCATACTTGTAATGCTGACATTAAATGTCTGGGAAAGAAAAGGGTGTCAACAGAGCAGGGGAAAAAAGGCTAAGAAAGAAGTTTTGAACTTATGCCATTTCACTCAGCATATCATTCTACATTCCTCATATTCTGTCATTCTTCTGATAAATCCTTCTTATAACCATCTCACTGGAAGGCTAACAAATACAAAGATGAACATAAAATAAGGTCACTGAGTCAGTTCAAATGTCATCTTTCAAAGTTGTCACCTATGAGATTTTACCATTTATTCCAACAATGCTGCCATTACACAAAATATTTTTGAATTCTTTTAGAAGAAGCTCCTTCACAAACAAGAATGCCATTTTCATTATTTTATGTTACACTGGTATACTGACCAGTTATCCAGATTGACTACTAATTTTATGTAATAAATTCAGCTTTTGGTTAATAACAATAATGACAATTATTAATTATATTAGCTACCATTTATCAATCACTTATTATGTACTAGGTTGTACAAGGCACTTTGCATACATTATCTCATTTTATTAACTTGATCATAATTTCTACTAATTTATTCATATTTCAAAAATAAAAATTACCTAAAAAGGATGAAGATTTGGTTTCATGTTAAGACGTTTAGACAAATCTATCATCAAATTTCAAGGTGGCTGTAAAGCTCTGAAAGCATTCTGAACAAAATATACAGCTTTCTCAAGTGAAGTCTGTCACCTTATTTTATGTTCATCTATATATTTGTCGATTTCCAATGAGATGGTTTTAAGAAGCAGGTTATGAGGAATGTGGAATGATATGCTGAATACTCACCTGGGTATAAAAGTTCTGATACACGACTTTAAAAATGTGTGTGTATACATGATATATAGTAATAACACACAAAGCGTGTATACTTTCTATACTGTCTTGGAAGTAAGCAAGCTCTCGTAAAGTATAAGAACATACACTATCAGCACTTTGAAAGCAATAAACAGAAACAACAATTCATGCATAATTTAGCTTTCAGGAACCCTTCAACATTTAAAGACATTTAAACACGCCCATGTTCTCAATTTTAATAAGAAAGGAACTTACTCTTTTAGTCCGGTCTCTGTACTATTCCCAGATATATCTGAACCAAGAGAAATGCCAGCAGGAGACTGTCGTCCAGTAAAGCCAGATGAAGAAAAAGAGAGTCCATATGGTTCAAAATTGAGAACTAGAATTTTAAAACAAAAACAGAAGTTCATATTTTTAAAAAAGCAAAAATTATGGGGAAAAAAGCAAAAATTATTAAAGGCACCATTTAATACTGAAATAAAATAACTGAATACTAGAAATCAGTGATAATTTTTAAACTGCAAAGGGCTTGGGGAATAATCTAATCAAATATTAATAGTAGGAATAATAAAAAAGCAGCTATTATTTATTGAATCTCTACTACAGTTTTCAGACAATTAATTTATCAAAGACAAACAGTCTTTCATTTTTTTACCTCTCTTCAAAGCTAAAAACTATTCAACCAGGAAAGACAACTGAATCAGGTCTACTGAAAAGTTGCTCTTCTCATGCAAAAATGTTTAATGAACTATGAATGAAGAGCTGACCATGTTTTTATTTCACAAAATGCTCTTAGGCACATTCCTGTACCAACTGGACTGATGGAACCCTCAATGTAAAATCTCCCTGACGAAGAACAAGGTTTACCCAGGTTCAGATTCCTTTGAGTCTGTATACCCAAATGATTCATCCAGAGCCAGAAAATTCATATTGTGACTTTGGTAGAGCAGATACCAATATCCACTCTCCTCTTCTTTATAAGTTACAGAAACCTCCATTCTTAACTAGGTAACTAGCCATCCAGAAAAGAGACGACATTTCCAGACTCTTCTACCATGTGACTGAATTCTAACCAATGAAATTATATGCACATTTTGTGCACAACTTCTGGAAGGAATCCTCCTGGAAGAAAAAAAACTTCCTTGCTTCCTTCCTCTTTTATGTTCATAAAGCCATCATCAGTACTAGGCTGCCTACTTCCAGATTTCTTTAATAGGAAAAAGCAATACCCTCTGCCTCACATTAGGCCCCATTTTCTAATATGCTATTTAAACTTAATCCTAAGTGGCACATTATCTCCTTGGATTGCCTATTTACAATATAAAGTGAAGTTGCTCAGTCATGTCTGACTCTTTGTGACCCATGGTCTGTAGACTGCCAAGCTCCTCCATCCATGGGATTTTCCAGGCAAGAATACCAGAGTGGTCTCCCATTAAAGACCTTCTTAAATAATAAAAAGTATCTCAGAAAATAAAATGTAAACTTCTGCAATTATTATTCTCTTTTTACAAATAAGGAAACTGTGATCAAGAGCCTATCATGAAGACACCCAAGAGTACAAAGACAAGAAATGAAAGAGACAGATTCAACATCAGATACTCTGGTTCCAGAGCTGCACCCTCAATCATACTACACACTGTCTCCTTCAAAGGAAATACCACCTAATCCAAAGTTTATTAAATAAATTAACCTGTTTGTTAGCTAAATGAAAGATATAGAAGAGAACTACTTCTCAGCAGAAAAAAATAATGGGCTTATTAACAATAATCAAGAGAACCAGTTCTTGATGTAGGTTGGGTATTAACTAGATTGTGAAATAGAACTTAATTTCTTTTGTCTGTAATCAGAAGATCAGCAGTTTCCGAGATAACCAAGAATAAACTGACTTCACAGAATCTACAAATCTTTTTATAACCACAACCAGGCTTTCAGAGACACAGATACAAAAGGTACAGGAGTAAGACTCAAAAATCTGTATCGTTTTTCAAAACTCTCTTTGTGATTCTGATTCTTAATGATGTTTGGAAACCACTTGTCTAAGTCTTTCTAAGGTCCTTTTCAGCTTGAATATCCTCTCATTTTAAGCTTTCAAATCATCTGGTTTAATCTTCCATCCCATATTGGCCTCTTTTAAATAGCAACTGTGACAGTCAGCCATCCAGCCTCTGCACTGACTCTTCAGTAATAGTAGAGCTCAAGAAATGTTTCAAGAGTTTCAGACAAAGAGCACATTAAGATAAAAAGTTTAAGCAAAGACCAAAAATAATTCAAAATCAGAGGTAAAAAATTGAAAATAGAGGGGGAAAAAAGACTAGACATGAAAGAGGACAGTATCTGGAGAAGAGTCAGATAAAATTCTGATTGTGATCAGAAGAATTAAAGACTGTCATCTAAGAAAGGCTGGAAAAGGCTTAACATTGAGAATAACATTTAAACCACATTATTTTCACTAAGTGAAAACCTCCCAAGATTCTTACAGAGATAAATGACTAGAGAGACAAAAATTGGAGAGAGTTAACTAGATGAATATGTGCAAACTGGGGAGCAGGAAGAGAATAATGCTATACAGAGAGTCAGGAGAAGACAGAAGATGGCTGAACTGAAACTTAACAAACATGTAGAAGTTAACCAGATGAAGAAGGAGGACAAAGGGCAATTCATAGAGAAGAGAAAGCATGAGCTAGAAGCAGAGAGAGTCCTTGAAAGTTGGGAGGTACCAAGAGTAATCCAGGTGAGAAATAAAAATATAAGCTATCCTGGGCATAAGTAATTCAATATTTAACTTGTTTTCATCCTTCACAACTTTAGAGGCCTTGACTATATGCACATTCCTTCTTTATCTTATCTTGTACTGCAGTTCTTTTATACCTTGACCATTTGGCTATACCTCTCTGACTACCCCCAGCTGTTATTAATTTTATTTTTTGAAAGACCAACAGTCTCAACTTAATGTGGTTTTTAAAAACGCTTAATTTTGTAGATAGGAGTTGCTGCTGCTGCTGTTCAATTACTAAGTGGTATCCAACTCTTTGTGACCCCACGGACTGCAGCACGCCAGGCTTCCTTGTCCTCCACTATCTCCCAGAGTTTGCTCAAACTCGTTGAGTCGGTGATTCTCTCTAACCAGCCCATCTTCTGCTGCCCCCTTCTCCTTTTATCTTCAATCTTTTCCAGCATCAGAATCTTTTCCAATGACTCAGCTTTTCACATCAGATGGTCAAAGTACTGGAGCTTCAGCATCAGTCCTTCCAATGAATATTCAGGGTACAATTCCTTTAGGATTGACTGGTTTGATCTCCTTGCTGTCCAGGGGACTCTCAAGAGTCTTCTCCAGCACCACAATTCAAAACCATCAATTCTTCAGTGCTCAGCCTTCTTTAAGGTCCAATTCTCACATCTGTACAGGACTACTGGAAAAACCATAGCTTTGACTACATGGACCTTTGTTGGCAAAGTGATACCTCTGCTTTTTAATATGTTGTCTAGGTTTATCATATCTTTCCTTCCAAGGAGCAACCGTCTTTTAATTACATGGCTGCAGTCACCGTCCACAGTGATTTTGGAGTCCAAGAAAATAAAATCATTGCTTCCACTTTTTTCCCATCTATTTGCCATGAAGTGATAGGACTGGATGCCATTATCTTTTTTTTTAACAGAATAATCCACACTGATTCCTCAGTACTTCTCTTGGGTACAAACTGGTAGTAAGTTTGTTCCCCACTATTTCACCTATTTTTGCTAGTTCTTAGTATCTTACAATATTTTCCTGAAATTTGTTGTTAACACGCTTGGCATTTTTCTACCCAAGAAAGTGAAGTACTATATCCTTAATAAAAGTGACATTTAACTATAAATTATTTACAAAAATTTCAAATAAGAGCAGCATCAGAACCAATTGACACTTGAAGGATTCCAGAATTAACAACTTTTTAGGCTGAAAATACCTACCTTTGTCAACTTTTTACTTCCTGTCATTGCCATCAAATCATAAGATACATGATTTTATAACTTACCCCTCAAGTACTTACTAAAGCACTTATTATGTCCTGTCTTATAATTGATTTCCTTTCCATGATGGAACAGACAGTCTAGGCTCATGAAATTTCAATTTTACCTTAGAGAACTTTTAAGAAATAGATTTGGAAGGAGAGGGGAAGAGCCTAATTTGACAGTTTAACCCCATTTATAACGATGAATTTATGATTAAAAATGTACTTGGCAAATTAATACACTAGCTTGGGGAGTTTCAGGTCTATTATATTTGTCTCAGCCACTTAACTTTTTTAAGAAAGAAGTCAGAGAGTGCCAGAAATTAGGCTCCTTGTCCTACCTCCCCTTCCCTATTCTAGCTTTGAACTGCAGTAATAAGAGCAACTAATGGGGAATTCCTGGGTGGTCCAGTGACTAGGGCAGCACACTTCTGCTGCAGGGAGCACAAATTCAATCCCTGATTGGGGAACTAAGATCCCATATGCCACAAGGCACGGCTGGCCAAAAAAAAAAAAGAACAACTTATAACCCCCAAACATTTTAAATTAAGGAAGTATGGCAACTGGACCATGTCTCCCACTCCAGAACTCTGCATTTTTCACTCTGCCTTGGATGTCATAAGACATGCACTGAGTCAGAGGTTGGGTAATTATAATTTAAAATTTCTATTTCCTCTCTATATATTCTATCAATATATAACAGTTAAATAAGAAGGAAATTGATAATCCTTTGCAGGAAAATTGAACTTTCTATGCCATTAGGTATCAATGTACTAAATGATGTACTAAATGATACAGACAGCTGAGTGCCGAAGAATTGATGCTTTTGAACTGTGGTGTTACAGAAGACTCTTGAGAGTCCCTTGGACTGCAAGGAGATCCAACCAGTCCATCCTAAAGGAGATCAGTCCTGGGTGTTCATTGGAAGGACTGATGTTGAAGCTGAAACTCCAATACTTTGGCCACCTGATGCGAAGAGCTGACTCATTGGAAAAGACCCTGATGCTGGGAAAGACTGAGGGCAGGAGGAGAAGGGGACGACAGAGGATGAGATGGTTGGATGGCACCACTGACTCAATGGACACAGGTTTGGGTGGACTCTGGGCATTGGTGATGGACAGGGAGGCCTGGCGTGCTGCAGTTCATGGGGTCGCAAAGAGTCGGACACGACTGAGCGACTGAACTGAAACCTTAAAAGAGAAAATACTTCTACTTTTGCAAAAAAATACCATCAAGCCTATTATATAAATGTTTATACTTCTTGGTTTCATCGTAGGATCATCCATTTACTTGAACTCATATGCCTAGCACAGAGCCTGGATTAACAAGTACTCAACAAAATCATTAAAGAATGAATAGAACAAAAAAAGGACCTTTCAGCCTTAAACTTTTTAGTATTAACATTCTGAATTTCTATATATGTAATAGTCAATGGTCTCCCTTTATTCATATCCCATCCACCATCAAATATTTCTATAATCCTCTTGACTAAAATCATGAGAGAAGTCTTTCCCTGACACCCTACATTTTTTAAATGTAAAGTTATTATTTCCTTTCTTAGTCATTACTAAACTCACTGATTAGATACACAAGATTGTTCAGAATGAAGATAAAACTCACTAGTCCATAGTAACCAGCATTTTTTTTTTGAAGCTTTTCTGCAGATATGCTCACAGGAACATCTGTCAGTCCTTTAGCACAGTGACCAACATGATAATTCTACCTTCAAGTTCTTTTAAAATTATAGGATGATCTGAGACACTTATGTACATGAAACCTATGACTTTGGAAACCCCTCTTTTTATTTTTCTGTTTACTCCAAATAAGGCCAGGGTGAACAAGTCAAAAGCAGATTTAAAGAGGGATAATAAATCTTCTCAGTTATATACTTACATGACTATGACATCAACTGCATGAAAAAGTGATGTCCCTACAACGTAACTTATTATAAACTCATGAAAAATCACCTTTTTCCTGAGAAAGCTTTTCCTCCTGCCGTTGGTGGTGAGGTTTGTAAGGTGCTGCCCCCTGTGTTAGTTCTTCAGCCACAAAACCATCCAGAAAAGATAAGGAAGCATCTACCTAAGTAAAGCAAAAATTAGGAATTAAAACACTTATCCTAAACAGTAGACTGCCTACTCACGTAAGTAATTTTAGCCCACATTTCCTAAAAATAATTTTAAAGTGAAAAACAGAACTTCAATTCTAAAATTGCTACTCAATTCTTTAGCTTTTTGAAACATCAATAATCAAATCCCTCAGCTCTAAGAATCTAAGTCCCTTACACTTATTATTAATTCACTGCACTGCAGAATTTGAGCATCCAATATGTTAAGGAATCATGCTGAATGCTATGATTCAGAAAAGGGAAGACACAAGACCTGCCCTCATGAGACCTGTAACTTACTAGAGCAGAAGACATATACATTATGAGCTATCCTATCTTCATTAATTTCCTCCTGCTGGGGGCTAAAAACAAGGTGGTGGCAAAGGCTACTTCCTTCTGGAGGCTCCAGGAGAGAACAGGTTCCTTGTCCCTTTCTAGAAGCATTCCTCAGCTTATGGCTATATCACTCCAATCTCTGCTTCTATTGTTACTTTGCCTTCTCCTCTCTGACCTCTTGCCTCACTTTTATAGGACACTTCATGACTATATCATACCTACTCAGATAATCCACATTAATCTCCCGATTACAAAATTCTTAATCAAATCTACAAAGTCCCTTTTACCACATAAAGTAACATATGCACAGGCTCTGGGCTTCTCCCATCTGAGAATGGAGTTGTAAGAGACATGGGTTTGATCCCTGGGTCAGGAAGATGCCCTAGAGGAGGGCATGGCAACCCACTCCAGAATTCTTGCCTGGAGAATTCCATGGAGAGGATCCTGGTGGGCTACAGTTCAGGGAGTTGCACATTCAGACACAACTGAAGCAACTTAGCACGCACACACACACACATGCACAGGCTCCAGGGATTAAGATGTGAATATCTTGGGGAGGGCTGTTATCCACCCTCCCACACTGCTTTCACTACCCAACTCCTTGCTAACTAGAAATGTTTTTTCACAAATCTGTGGGAAATTAACTTAATTTCAACAAAGTATAAGAATAGAAAGGTTAAATAAAAAGAAATAAAGAGATGAAAAAAGAGTAAGAGGAAAAGAAGAAAAGAAAATTAAGTGAGAAAGGAAAACAAGATACACAAGAGGATATAGCAATAATGACCTCAAAAACCACAGATCTGCTTCTCCTGATTTAGCTAAATGTATACAACCAACTCATATAATTTAGAACAGCTCATATAATTTATAATTCTCAAACCTTTAATTGGCATCTCACACTCTGAATTTGGAAAAGTTTTGTTTCGATAAGATTCTTAAATAGATGAAGCTATGTCATCATCATTATCTTTCATTGGCAGAAAGGAAAGTAGAGTTACTAACTAGCTTAATAGCATATGTATTCATACTGTCTCAGGAATGTTAAACCAAGGCCTCTACCCATGAGGAGCTAATGAAAAAAATTAATGAACAAAGGTTCAAAATGAATACAAGCCATGAATATGCTCAGTCACTTCGGTCATGTCTGACTCTTCGCAACCCTATCGACTATAGCCAGGTTACTCTGTCCATGGGATTCTTCAGGCAAGAATACTGGAATGATTTCCTCCTTCGGGGGATCTCTCCCCCAGAGATCAAACCTGCATCTCCATCTGAATTGTAATTAGTGGGAATTACATCCTCTCCTCTAGAATATGACATCTGGCATAAAAATCAGAAAAATCTGACTTCCTCCTTGAAGTTTTCAGATTTACACCAATCTGAGGGAGAACTCGAAGTGAAAAGTAACTAAGTGCTTTGCCTAAAAGGGGCAAGTGCTAAAAGAAGGTGGGAGGAGGAAAGGTGAGTGATCAGGTTCCAAAGTAGTTAAGATTTAGATAGTAGATGCAGAAAATAAAATGGAGAAAATTTTTTCTTACATTCTCAAAAAGAGTGATAATAAACTGATATATTAGAGAAGTTCAAAGGAGAAAATCTTTAATTTCTCAAATTATTATGTGTTAGAAGAGATTGACCAGTGTGGAGATTCCTTAAAAAACTGGAAATAGAACTGCCATATGACCCAGCAATCCCACTGCTGAGCATACACACCGAGGAAACCAGAATTGAAAGAGACACGTGTACCCCAATGTTCATTGCCACATTGTTTACAATAGCCAGGACATGGAAGCAACCTAGATGTCCATCAGCAGACAAGTGGATAAGAAAGCTGTGGTACATATACACAATGGAATATTACTCAGCCATTAAAAAGAATACATTTGAATCAATTCTACTGAGGTGGACGAAACTGGAGCCTATTATACAGAGTAAAGTAAGCCAGAAGGAAATACAACAATACAGTATACTAACGCATATATGTGGAATTTAGAAAGATGGTAATGAGAACCCTGTATGCGAGACAGCAAAAGAGACACAGATGTATAGAACAGTCTTTGGGACTCTATGGGAGAGGACAAGAGTGGAATGATATGGGAAAATGGCATTGAAACATGTAAATTATCATATGTGAAATCAATCACCAGCCCAGGTTTGATGCTTGATACAGGGTGCTCAGGGCTGGTGCACCGAGATGACCCAGAGAGAGAGAATCGGGAGGGAGGTGGGAGGGGGGTTCTGGAAGGGGAACATATGTATACCCATGGCAGATTCATGTCAATGTATGGCAAAACCAGCACGATAAGGTAAAGAAAAGAAAGAAAGAAGAGATTGTCACAGAATATAAACCCCTTCCACAGCAGTTCTCCAAAACAGATTAGTCTTCCTTACTATTTAGGATCACTACTGAACAGAGGAGAAGGGGGCAACAGAGGATGAGATGGTTGGATGGCATCACTGACTCAATAGACGAGTTTGAGCAAATTCAGGGAGATAATGAAGGATAAGGAAGCCTGGCGTGCTGCAGTTCATGGGGTCTCAGAGTCAGACACAACTTAGAGACTGAACAACTGAAAAGAAGCTCTCAAATGCTCTCTCACATTAACATGAGAAAAATGCCAACCTTCATCTTAAGTGCTACAGAAATTAATTTGGTACATTATAGATATATCTCAAGTGCAAGAATTATTCTTTTTAAACACAGTACAACCCTTAAAAAGACAGAATACAGATGTCTTACCACCATGTCTTCACAACTCTTATCAATTGGAAGTACGCTCTTCATCAATTTTACATTCTCCTGCAAGTATTTTAATTCAAATGCATGCTGTCTCAAGCAAGTATCCAAAGATGTGGTAAACTCCTGGATTAATCTCTCAACTATATTAGAAGAGTGTGCTTGGGGTGTCAACTTGGTCACAGCAGCTATTATCCAGGCTTTTGTTTCTGAAGAAAGGGATTCATTCATAAGTAACTTGTAGAGCTTGGTTATAACTTCCTCTGGTGTTTCCTTATTTAAGAGATAGGAATACTCCCCTAACACCTGTAAGTAAAACAAAGAAATGAATATATGTAAACATCAAGTTAGATAGCAATTATACTCAGAAATCTAAACAAAGTGTCTTCAGAGTAAATTTAATCTATACTAAGCATATTCTCATGGTAAAAAAAAATTATTAAAAATAAAATTGCATATTTTAGGTCAAAATTACACCATGAATTGGGGAGGAGGAAATGGCAACCCACTCCAGTATTCTTGCCTGGAAAATTCCATGGACAGAGGAGTCTGGCGAGCTACAGTCCCTAGGGTCACAAAGAGTCAGACATGACTAAGCAACCAAATAACACCACCATGAACTCACCTAGAGCCAGACATGCTGGAATGTGAAGTCAAATGGGCCTTAGGAAGCATCACTATGAATAAAGCTAGTGGAGGTGATGGAATTCCAGTTGAACTATTTCAAATCCTGAAAGATGATGCCCTGAAAGTGCAGCACTCAATATGCCAGCAAATTTGGAAAACTCAGCAGTGGCCACAGGACTGGAAAAGGTCAGTTTTCATTCCAATCCCAAAGAAAGGTAATGCCAAGGAATGCTCAAACTACTGCACAGTTGCACTCATCTCATACGCTAGTAAAGTAATGCTCAAAATTCTCCAAGTCAGGCTTCAGCAATACATGAACCATGAACTTCCAGATGTTCAAGCAGGTTTTAGAAAAGGCAGAAGAACCAGAGATCAAGTGGCCAACATCCGCTGGATTATCGAAAAAGCAAGAGAGTTCCAGAAAAACATTTATTTCTGCTTTATTGACTATGCCAAAGCATTTAACTGTGTGGATCACTATAAACTGGGGAAAATTCTGAGAGAGATGGGAATACCAGACCACCTCACCTGCCTCTTGAGAAACCTGTATGTAGGTCAGGAAGCAACAGTTAGAACTGGACATGGAACAACAGACTGGTTCCAAATAGGAAAAGGAGTACATCACGGCTGTATATTGTCACCTCGCTTATTTAACTTATATGCAGAGGACATCATGAGAAACGCTGGGCTGGAGGAAGCACAAGCTGGAATCAAGATTTCTGGGAGAAATATCAATAACCTCAGATATGCAGATGACACCACTCTTACGGCAGAAAGTGAAGAGGAACTAAAAAGCCTCTTAATGAAAGTGAAAGAGGAGAGTGAAAAAGTTGGCTTAAAGCTCCACATTCAGAAAACTAAGATCATGGCATCTGGTTCCATCACTTCATGGCAAATAGATGGGAAAACAGTGGAAACAGTGGCTGACTTTCTGATTTCTGGGCTCCAAAATCACTTGCAGATGGTGAGTGCAGCAATGAAGTTAAAAGACGCTTACTCCTTGGAAGGAAAGTTATAACCAACCTAAACAGCATATTGAAAAGCAGAGACATTACTTTGCCAACAAAGGTCCATGTAGTCAAGGCTATGGTTTTTCCAGTGGTCATGTATGGATGTGAGAGTTGGACAGTGAAGAAAGCTGAGCCCTGAAGAATTGATGCTTTTGAACTGTGGTGTTGGAGAAGACTCTTGAGAGTCCCTTGGACTACAAGGAGATCCAACCAGTCCATCCTAAAGAAGATCAGTCCTGGCTGTTCATTGGAAGAACTGATGTTGAAGCTGAAACTCCAATACTTTGGCCACCTGATGCAGAGAGCTGACTCATTGGAAAAGACCCTGATGCTGGGAAAGATTGAGGCCAGGAGGAAAAGGGGACGACAGAGGATGAGATGGTTGGATGGCATCACCGACTCGATGGACATGAGTTTGGGTGGACTCTGGGAGTTGGTGATTGACAGGGAGGCCTGGCTTGCTGCAGTTCATCGGGTCACAAAGTCGGACACAACTGAGCAACTGAACTGAACTGAACTGCTCTATGTTACACATTCTCTTTTCTACATCTAACTTATTCAGGTCTCAACACCATCACCGAAAGAATTTAATCAACACATATAGACCACACCACCCAACAATAAGCAGAATACTTTTCGAGCACCCATATAACATTTAACAATACAGACTATATCTTAGGCCATAAAATAAACCTCAAGAGATAAAAGAACTGAAATCATAAGAGTATTTTCTTGACAACAAACTAAAAATCAGTAACAGAAGGACAACAGGAAATTTTCAAGACATTTAAATACAAAACAACACCCTATCTTTCCACTAAATAAAAGAGGAAAGAACACTCCCAAACAGTCTATGAAGCCAGTATGACCATGATACTAAAACCAAATAGAGTAGGATAAAAAATAAAACAAGACAAGAAAAAGAAAAAGAACACTACAGACCACTATCCCTCATAAACAGAGATGCAAAAACTCTTAACATGGTCTCAAGAAATCTACAAAAAAAAATTCTAGATTAGTAAGTGAATTTAGCAAGACTGTAGAGTATAAGATCAAAATACAGAAATAAAACACTAATCTATGAAAAAGGAGGTAAGAGTATAGGATAGAGAAAGGAACAGTCTCTTCAATAAGTGGTGCTGGGAAAACTAGACTGCTACATGTAAAACAATAAGATTACAACATTTCCTCACATCATATGCAAAAATAAACTCAAAATGGATTAATGATCTAATTGTAAGACCTGAATCATACAACTCCCAGAAAAGAACATTCTTTAACATAAATTGTAACAATATTTTCTTGGATCTGTCTACTAAGGCAAAAATAAACAAATGGGACCTAATTAAACTTAAAAGCTTTTGCACACTAAAGGAAACCAACAACAAAATGAAAAGACAACCTACAGAATGGGAGAAAATATTTGCAAATAATGCAACCAACAAGGACTTAATTTCCGAAAATATACAAACAATCCAAACAACTCAGTATCGAAGAAACAACTCAGTGAAAAACTGAGCAGAAGACCTGAATAGATATTTTTCCAAAGAAGACATAAAGCTGGCTAACAAGCACAAGAAAAGATGCTCAACATCACTAATTATTAGAGAAAGGCAAATTAAAAACCTCAGCAAGATATTACCTCACACCTGTGAGAATGACTATTCTCAAAAAGTCTACAAACAACAAACGCTGGAGAGAATGTGGAGACAAAGGAGCCCTCCTATATGACTGGTGGGAATTTAAATTGGTGAAGCCACTACAGAAAACAGTATGGATGTTTCTTTAAAAAATACAAAAGAGCTGCCATATAATCTAGCAACTTAATTCCTGGGTATATATATCCAGAGGAAACCATAAACTGAAAAGATACATGCATCCCAATGTTCAATGCAGCACTATTTACAATAGCCAAGATATGGAAACCACCTAAATGTCCATCAACATACTGAATGGATAAAGAAGATATGGTATACAGATACACAATGGAATACTACTCAGCCATAAAAAAGAATGAAATAATGCTATCTGAAGCAACATGGATGTATCTAGAGATTATCATACTAAGTGAAGCAAGTGAGAAAAAAAAGACAAATACCATCTGATATCACTTATACGTGGAATCTAAAATGTGACACAAACCAATTTATCTAAGAAACAGACTCACAGATAGAGAAAACAAACTTATGGTTATCAAAGGGGGAAGGGGATAGGTGAGGTATAAATTAGGAATTTGGGATTAGCAGATACAAACTACTATATATAAAATAGATAAATAACAATATCCTACTGTACAGCACCAGTAACTATATTCAAAATCCTATAATAAATCATAATGGAAAAAAATGTATGCATATGTATAACTGAATCACTTTGCTGTATGCTAGAAATTAATACACATTGTAAATCAACTATATTCAATAAAATAAAATAATTAAAAAAAACAGTGGTTACCAGTGGAACGAGGGAAGGGAGGAGGAGGAAATTAGGTATAAGGGATTAAGAGATACAAACTACTATGTATAAAATAGATAAGCAACAAGGATGTACTGGAAATCATACCCATAATCTTATAATAAACTTGACAGAATTAAAAAAAAAAGAATCAACATGCTGTACACTTGAAACTAATATAATATTGACACTGTAAATCAACTATACTTCAATTTAAAAAAAAAGAATTTGAAGTTTCTCCTAAATTTGTATCACTTTCACACTGCCATAACCCTAACCCTAACCTGAACTATCTTAAATTAGGGACCATCTATATCTAAGTATAAATCTAACAAAACGGGATTTGTATGCTGTAGAAAAAGCAACACTCTAAATATATGAACATATATAAATGGCTACCAAATACAGCAATCAATTTAGGCAAAGATTATCAATGCTAAAACCATTGATGACAGAGTTGAAGAACAGATGTTCACAGTCTCATAGAATCACCTCACAGATTAGTTTTAAATTAGTAAGAAGAAATGGCACTTTTACAATGGAGAGAATATGAAGATCACCATCTTAACCAAAGAAATAAACAATCACCAATAATTGGAGAAACTGATATTATACACATCCTGATAAATGTAGTGGGAAGTACATATTTACAATGTTGTATTCTTGCTAAAAATGTTTATGTGAACTAGACATGGTCCAATTCAGAATGCTGGACTTTCTACAAGTCAACAGTATTCATAAAAAATAATAACAATATCATGAAAAAAAACAAACTGAGGATCACTGTAAAATAAAGAGGCTAAAAGAAAAACTAAATGCAATTTGTGAGTCTTGACTGGATATGGGGTAAGAAGGAATAGAAAAATAGTCAAAAGAGACATTTTTTGGACAATTGGATTAATATGAGTATGGGCTATATATTTGGTGACATTAATGAATTAAGGTCATGTTTTTCAGTTGCAATAATGGTTTTATGGTTATCTAGAATGTGACTCTTGGGAGATGCATATTGAATTCTTTTACAGGGGAAGTGTTATGATGTCTGCAACTCAATTTAAACTGACTCAACAAAACAAACTGCATATACATAGACCCAGCTATATATAGAGAGGTAGATAAAGTAAAGCAAAGGTGATTAAAAACATTCACTGGGAATCTAGATGAACAGTACAGGGGTTATTATGCCACTTTTTCACCTTTCTAATAGACGAGAAAAGAATCCTTAAATAAAAGTCTGGGTAAAATGTAATTTAACATGCTAACATTTGACAAAACCACAAAATATTAAATTGTGAACATCATATGACCCAGAGATGCACTTATCCAAATCTCCCTCTAGAGAAACACTCACTCACATGCACAGGAAAGAATATATGAAGGTGACAGGATGTATATGATTATGTAGGTTTATTTTTTTTATTTTTTTATTTTTTTAAATTGTCTTTATTGTGTTGGTTTTGCCATACATTGACATGAATCTGCCATGGGTATACACATGCTCCCCCTCCAGAACCCCCCTCCCTCCTCCCTCCCTCTTCCCTCCCTCTTGGTCATCCCGGTGCACTAGCCCTGGGCATCAAACCTGGGCTGGTGATTGATTTCACATATGATAATTTACATGTTTCAATGCCATTTTCCCATATCATCCCACCCTTGCCCTCTTCCACAGAGTCCACAAGACTGTTCTATACATCTGCGTTTCTTTTGCTGTCTCACATATAGGGTTCTCGTTACCATCTTTCTAAATTCCATATATATGTGTTAGTATGCTGTATTTTTGTTTTTCCTTCTGGCTTACTTCACTCTGTATAATAAGCTCCAGTTCCGTCCACCTGAGTAGAACTGATTCAAATGAATTTTTTTTTAATGCTGAGTAATATTCCATTGTGTATATGTACCACAGCTTTCTTATCCATTCGTCAGTTGATGGGCATTTAGGTTGCTTCCATGTCCTGGCTATTGTAAACAATGAGGCGATGAACATTGGGGTACACGTGTCTCTTTCAATTCTGGTTTCCTCGGTGTGTATGCCCAGCAGTGGGATTGCTGGGTCATATGGCAGTTCTATTTTCAGTTTTTTAAGGAATCTCCACACTGTTCTCCATAGTGACTGTACTAGTTTGTATTCCCACCAACAGTGTAAGAGGGTTCCCTTTTCTCCACATCCTCTCCAGCATTTATTGCTTGTAGACTTTTGGATGGCAGTCATTCTGACTGGTGTAAAGTGGTATCTCATTGTGGTTTTGATTTGCATTTCTCTGATAATGAGTGATTACAAAACTGTAACCTCACTTTGCAAAGAGATGATCTCCCTTGCAGGCTTTGATGAAGCAAGCCTCCATGTTGGGAGGCCCACATGGCAAGAAACTGAGGACAACTCTTGGAAACAAGGGCAGCCAACAGCCAACAGTCTAAACATTAAACCTTCAGCCTTATAGCTACAAGAAACTGATTTCTGCCAACAACCACATGTGAGCCTCGAAGCAGATCCTTTACTAACCAAGTTTCAGATGAAACAGCAGCCCCAAGGCATACCTAGATCGCAACCCTATAAAACCTTAAGCAGAAAACCCAGCTAAGCCATACCTGAACTTCTAACCCACAGAAACTGTGAGATAACAAATGTATGTTGTTTTAAGTTTGTAGTAACATGACTACACAACAACAGAAAGCTAGCATACCACAGCTTCGTGAGTATTCATATATTCATATATAGATTCACAATAAATGCATTGTACACAGACAGGCATCTAAATAAATACCCATATTTAAAAGACTACTCAAGTGTGATGGCAGAGAGAATGAATACACAATAGGTAAGTGATAGAAGGTAGCCACTGGGAAAGAAAATCGGCAGCTGAAGGAGTTAACAGATCTGAAATAAATGATTTCTGAAGAAATACACTATTAGTATTCGTCTTTATAAAAAATAATATTATAAACATTTATGAATCAATGTACTTTGCTTACCCAACTCATAACTTGAAGAAATCTCTGTGGATAGAACACATTTTCCACATCTAGTAAAGTAAGATAAGACTGAACTGCATAAAGTCTTAATTGTTGATTTTCTGTTTCATCATCAAAACCTACAAAGGAATTGATATCCCATTTTAATTTCCATTAAATTCTCCAAGGACTCTAATAAAAACATTTAATTTTAAAATCTTTGCAGAATTCAACAGTTTACTAACCTTCTGCTAGCAGTCTCAGAAAGTTATTGGGAATATCAGGATGCATCACATCTCCTCCCACTGAAAATACAGCATTCATTGTCTGAATAAACCACGCATTATCAGGAGCATATGTGTCCACAGTGTTAAGAACAAGTACACTTCCAAATGCCACTTATTAAAATTACCCTTTCTGAATCAATCTAAAAAAATAACCCTCAATTCATCCCAGTTTGGCATTTATAATTTTAACTTCTGCCAATAAATTTTTCTATACTCTAGCTTTGTGTAAAATAGGTGCTCAGTAAAGCTTAATTTAGTAAACTTAGTAAATCAGTTCATGTTGCTTTATCTAGCACTGTATCTTGGGCATAACAGGCACTCAATTAAATGTGAAATAACTGAAAGAAATATTCCAGCGGAGTGTGGATAAATACATAATGGAAAATGATATGTACTTTAAAGAGGTTAAGTGTTGTGATATGTCTTTCTGAACAATTGTTTACCCTCTTTTCTAATCTATTCCTCCTCAGTTCTAAAATTCTACCATTCTGCTAGCCAGGGCTATAGCACTGGCCAGGACAAAACTATACTTAACGCATTCCAATATAATTTGACTGACATTACTCATTCATTCGTTCAATCTTAGATTTAAACAACAAACATCTTAAAAAGAATGCTGAGTAACCTTGGGCCCTGTAAAAGTTTGTCTGACATTTTAAAAACAAATGTGAAGAAAAGTAACATATAAATGGAGTTTGTGACCATTCCCAGTATAAACAATCATGTAAAGGCTGAATTTTAGCATACTGATACCCTCACCAATATCCCCCAAACAACAAGAACTTTTACTCAGGAAAGAAACTGAGTAGGAAGTAAAGTCAAAGACAAAGAGGGATAATAGAAGAATCAGTGATTCCTGTATACTCCTGTTGATAATACTGCCCAGTGGAATAAAAAGAACCAGGAAAAAAGTCATCCCCCAGGAAGTCTACACAACTTTTTGTTTTTGACAATAAGAAAGGATTGAACATCACCAATGGAAGTTATTGCTGGGCCTCTGAACTTAACCTACAAGTAACTATGTCTATACCAATCATTTTAAAGACACTGTGTAACACACTGTTATACTGAAAATGCATAACCAACAAACAACTATTATACAGCACATGGAACTCTGCTCAATGTTATGTGCCAGCCTGGATGAGTTCGGTGTTTGGGGGAAAATGGATACATGTATATGTATGGCTGAGTCCCTTCACTGTTCACCTGAAACTATCACAACATTGTTAATCGGCCCTACATCGATACAAAATGTTTTTGGTGATAAAAAGAATTCAGTTAAAAAAAAAAGAAAAACATTTATTTTTTGAAAAATAAATAAATAAAGTCACTGTGTAACTATAAAGTGTTTTATGACTCATAGCCCAAAAGATATTTCTCAGCCAGCTCAGCTATTTTTCCAACCAAACTGACGATAATATATTCTTCTTTGCTCTGATGTAAATATTCAAGCATTTTCTGGACAATCACTGTTATATTCTGTGCATTAGTAATTCTGTAAAGAAGTTCCAGAGTCTATTTAAGAAAGAAAAACAAAAGCAGTATTATAAATCTATGCATAATAATGCCAATAAATACTGTAACATAAAGGTTGATACCCAGCTTTGATTCCTGGGCTGGGAAGATCCCCTGGAGAAGGGGTAGGCTACCCACTCCAGTATTCTTAGGCTTCCCTGGTGGTTCAGCTGGTAAAGAATTCATAAGCAATGTGGAAGACCTGGGTTCAATCCCTGGGTTCGAAAGATCCCCTGGAAAAGAGAAAGGCTACCCACTCCAGTATTCTGGCCTAGAGAATTCCATTGACAGTACAGTCCATACAGTCACAAAGAGTTGGACACTACTGAGCAACTTTCACTTTCCAAGGTTATTAATAGTTGATTCTTCCACTTTTATGTAGCTTTACTGGGCAGTTAACAGGCACTCAAGAAATACACATTTTAACTGGAATAGAACTTAAGAAAAGTAAAACCATTGTTTAAAAAAAGGAATTATGGGGGGAGGGAGGAGGAAGGGGGGTTCTGGAGGGGAAGCATATGTAAACCCATGGTGATATCATGACATTGTATGGCAAAAACAAGTAAAAATAAATAAATAAATAAATAAAATAAATAAAAAATAAAAAAAGGAATTATAATCAATTCAAAAGTCTAAAACCCTTCGACTGATACAGATAATTATGATCTGACATCTCTACATGACAGGCCATGCAAACACCAAAAAGTTAAAAGGTTTATAATCTATTTTCTAAATATGTAACAGCTTCTTCAGTTCAGTTCAGTTCAGTCACTCGGTCAAGTCTGACTCTGCAACCCCATGGAATGCAGCACATCAGGCCTCCCTGTCTATCACCAACTCCCAGAGTTTACTCAAACTCATGTCCATTGAGTCGGTGATGTCATCCAACCATCTCATCCTCTGTCGTCCCCTTTTCCTCCTGCCCTCACTCTTCCCCAGCATCAGGGTCTTTTCCAATGAGTCAGCTCTCTGCATCAGGTGGCCAAAGTATTGGAGTTTCAGCTTCAACATCAGTCCTTCCAATGAACATCCAGGACTGATCGCCTTTAGGATGGACTGGTTGGATCTCCTTGCAGTCCAAGGGACTCTCAAAAGTCTTCTCCAACACCACAGTTCAAAAGCATCAATTCTTCAGGGCTCAGCTTTCTTTATAGTCCAACTCTCATATCCATACATGACTACTGGAAAAACCATAGCCTTGACTAGATAGACCTTTGTGGGCAAAGTAATGTCTCTGCTTTTTAATATGCTGTCTAGGTCGGTCATAATTTTCCTTCCAAGGAGTAAGCGTCTAGGCCTGCATTACACACACCTGCGTACTATGCATGTACATGTGTTTGTGTGTACATACGTACACATACAAAAATCCAGTCTTGCAAAATGCTTTTCCATACTTCCCAAACAACAGAAAAGTGCACTTGAGTGGATCTGTCAGCTCAAGGTAAATGGTCTCTCATGGATGGATAAGGTAGCACAAGCACTTCAAAGTGCAGCAAGGCCTACGTTCAGAATCTCAGATATCAAAGAACTGTTTTATGGCTTTCTCAGTGCTGAGGAATACACCTCTTGCTGCCTCAAGTAAGATGAAGGAAAACCAGTACTATGGTAAACTCCCATTTGCCTGGCTTTCTGAGGCCCTACACTGAGGTTCCACAAATATCATAGTTCCCAGAAATCAGTATGAAACAAAGGGCAAAAATAAGAAAGCATCCTTTACTAGCATTTCAGGATCAACAATATTAGCTGTAAGAGAATTTCTATATACCCTACTTGTTAAATCTGTTCAGATTTCTTTAGGGTTCTTCCTAATTTTTCAATCCTTATGCCCAGGACTTCAAGTACAAAGGATAACAGATTTTGAATTTTTTTTAAACTGTACAAGTTAATCCTTAACACCATTTAAGATCTATAAATACATAGATCCCCCATCACTAGCTTTCCACTTATAAAGCTGCTTCAGACATCCTTCCTGTAGGCTCTGTAAGCCATGTATTTTAAGACAATCTACACCAAATTTAATGCCTACTCTAAGACTACAAAACTTAGCATTTCCAGGACTGAATGGGGCATGGTATTAGGAAGTGCACGGCAGGTCTTTTCTATTAACTCCTTCATGCTTTCTTTTTTTCTTATTATGAAAGAAAGGTAATACAATCAGGTAAAAGAGAATCCCAGATCCAAGCAACAGGTCTCTCCATACCCCGGGACAGTGGAGTTGAGGAGACAATACTGCAGGGCCCTCTGTAGGCACCACTGATACTCAATATCCTCCCCAAAGAGTTCAAAGTACTTTTTTCACTGCAGACCAGACCTGATAATTTTAGAAGTTGTCTGTTTCTCTTTAACTCTCATTTTTAAACTAAATCCCAATAATTAAGCAGAGAACTAAGAAAACTGTACCCAAGTCAACCTTGTTCAACATACTACTTAACTACACAAAGAAAATGCATGCTCTGAATCCGTTCAAAGTAGAAGAGTCACACATAATTATTTAATACTGTCCCTTGGCATCTTTCCATTTTTCTGAAAGATGTCTACACATAAAAATTATCCATAAACTTTCTGGATTCATTCAAGGCAGGTAACACTTTTTTAGAAGATCAAAAATATGAATCCAAAATATATATGCATATATATTACATATATGTAGATTGTAATTTCTCAGAAACATTATTTCAAAAATAGTACCTTTAAAATCCAACATTCATAATCTTATTTTTGTAATTTAATTATTCAATGCAATAATGTTCTTTCAATAAACCTTTAATTCATTGCTTTTAAATAATTTAGATGTTTACTAGAATTTATTTTTATCTTCATTATTTTTAAAATCAGAAATAAAAGAATCACTCTTCTTAATTAGGTCCCATAAATCATTTTAAATGAAGGTATAGAATCATGTCTCTACATAGAATTACCAGATCTATCTAAAACATCCAAGCAGATACTGAAGCAATTTTATAAAAGGAAAAAGTTGAAAAAAATTAAGTAGATTTATACACCTTTCCTTCCAAGAAGTTCAAAACAGTTTAGGAATATCTTTACTAATTCTTTTTATTTTTTTGGCCACATCATGCAGCATGTAGGATCTTAACTCCCTACAGAGACTGAACCTGTGCCCCTGCAGCAGTAGCGTGGAGCCCCAACCACTGAAACACCAGGGAAGTCTTTATCTTTATTAATTCCATCAACATTCCTACAGATTCAATAAGGAATAGAGTAGCCCATTTTATAGATATTAAGGAAAATAATGAAAAAAATTAATTATCATAAATTATGTCTTAAAATGATACTACTAGGAAGAACTGTAAGTAGAGTTCTGGTCTTCTATTGATACAATCCTTGGACCAGTAAGACATTAAGGAATCCTAGACGGTGTGTGCATGCATGTGTGCTGTCGCTTCAGTTGTGTCCGACTCTTTGCAACGCTATGGACTGTAGCCCACCAGACTCCTCGGTCCGCGGGATTCTCCAGGTAAGAATACTGGAGTGGGTTGCCATGCCCTCCTCTGGGGGATCTTTCTGACCCAGTATCGAACTCGTGTCTCTTATGTCTCCTGCATTGGCAGGGGGGTTCTTTACCATTAGCACCACCTAGTTACACCTTCCTAACTTCTCCAAGTTGCAGTTTAAAACCATTCTTATGGTTATTAATACAAGTACTTTTTAGAAAAGTCCCTTAAACTTCAGTAGAAAAAATAAAATGCATTCAAAAGTTAAAATACACACATGTGCACATGTCCATAATTTTAATCTCTCTCCATAAAACCAACAAAATGTTTAAAAATTGTAACATTTCACCTACACTATTCAAAATACCAGTTTACCTCTCTTTTAATAATGGGATCAGGATGATCTAAGCATTCAATTATTGTCATCTGATGTTGAAGAGCCAGAGTGGGATCCTGTTGGATAACATAGGTAAGAGCCTTCAGTCCTAGAAACAAAAATTAAATAGCATAAAGTGACTTAAAACAAATATTCAGCAAATTTCAAAAAGCTCTCTTGGTAATTTCCATCAAAAGAACCAATCATCTTACCTAAATATTTCAGATTTATTTTAGGTGACAGAACAAACTTTCCAATGCATTTGGCAGCCTTCTCAAGCAATTCTGATTTCGGATAAATAGAATAGACTGTATGTACACATTCAAATAGAATAGCTAGAAAAATAAAATATTGTAACTTCAGAGATCATATCAAGCCATAATAAAAAATGTATCTGTGTAGAATTCCTAACAAAAACAAACTAATCAGAAGGTCAGTTTTAGTCAAAAATCTTACGGAAATTTTTCAAAGGTAAGAAGTTTACTATTTTCAGGCTTTATACAGTTGTTAGGATTATGTTGCCACAGTATAATTTAGAGAGAACTATATATATTAAAAGATAAGAATGATATATTCATCCACGCAACAAGTATTTTCTGAAACCTCCTATAGGTCAGACATTGTTCTCCTAGTATGGATACAGCAGAGACAAAAACTCTTACCCTCAAGGAACTCACATTCTAATGGGCACATAAGTAATATATTCATTACTACTATATAAATAGATACTTCCAACACTCCTTGAATGCTTCAAAATAAGTTATTCTCAGGCAGTTTCTACCATTTTTACACAGAAACTGGATATGTAGTTTACTTCAATGTGGTTTAGTTCAATATAATCATTTTAGGGTGCTCTAGCATTTATTTCAAATTTTTATACTCAAAACTCGAGTCACTTTTTAAAAATTAACTTAAAAATTAACCTTCAAGGTTTTAGAAAATCTACTGAACATTTTGATAGTGTTCAAATTTGATTTTCTAGTCTCATCAAAGATCTGATAACTATAATAGATGATCAAAATGGACACTAAAATATTTTTCAAACTCTCTTAAAGATCAAGAGTCAAAGAGCTGGAGCTTGGTCATGGTAAAGAAGAATCATTTAGGCACCATTAAACAAAATAAGCAGACTTAAAAGCAGTTCAACTACACAGGTGAGGACTTCCCTGGTTGCTTAGACAGTAAAGAATCTACCTACAATGCAGGAGACCTCAGTTCAATCCCTGGACTGGGAAGATCTCCTGGAGAAGGGAATAGCAACCCACTCCAGTATTCCTGCCCTGGAGAATCCATCCCATAGACAGAGGAGGCTGGCAGGCTACAGTCCATTGGGTTGCAAAGAGTCAGACACAACTGAGCAACTAACACACACGGTTGAAGCATACCATATCTTTGAAAGAATCACTCCTGTTCTTTTTCCAAAAGTTTAAAACACAACCATCAAACATTTATTTGTGTACAAGATATAAAATAGAGCTTGAATATTCAACTAGCTATGTTTTCACACTGCTAAGTTGCCGGTCAACTGATACACATAAACATTTTGGGTAAAAAGTTTTACAAAAATAAATACTTTTTAAATAAGGAGAGAGGAGAAATTGGAAATAAGCATTTTTTAAAAATAAACATCTCTTTAAGAAGTGAATCGACTTTAATTAAAGGAAAACCTATAAAGTCAACTGAACCTAAAAAGATCTTTACAGATATTATGTTGTAAAGTCTTTACTCTGTGCTATGAAAAAAAGTTGACTCTGGACTTCCCCAGTGGCTCAGTGGTAAAGAATCTACCAAACCCCTGGCCCAGGAAGACTACATGCTGCAGAACAACTAAGCCCCTGCACCACAACTATTGAGTCTGTGCTTCAGAGCCCAGGAACTGCAACTACTGAGCCCACGTGCCCCAACTAATGAAGCCCATGCACCCTAGAGCCTGTGCTCCCCAACAAGGGAAGCCACCACAATCATAAGCCCTTCCACTGCCCTCACTCCCAGCAACTAGATAGAAGCCCTCACAGCAATAAAGACCCAACATGGCCAAAATAATAAATAAAATTCTTTTTTTTAATAGATCTGTTTTCAAAGAAAAATTTTTTTAAAAAGTTGTATGACTTCATGAAGTAAAAAGAGAAAACCTTGGTCAATTAACTAATCAACTAAAGCAGGAGTAGGCAAAATATCATTAAATCCAGCCTTCAGCCTATCTTTGTAAACTGTGAACTAAGGATGATTTTTATATTTTTTGAGATATAACTGATATATAAAATTGTTAGTTTTAGGTGTACAATCACATTTTTAAAGGTTAAAACAAAGGAGGATATATGACAGAAACCTATATGACCTACACAAAAACCTAAAAGAACTGCTAGTTTAGGTAGAGAATAAAATTAATAGTTCAAAAATTATACTTATTAGTCAACTTAGGCATAAATGAACTCAAATACAAATAGGTTTTTAAATTATTTTAAAATAATTTAGAAGTTAAGACTATTTATACTCCAACTCTACAAAAGTCTAAGTCCACAAATAAAAAGCAGTCACTCCATTGTCTCCTCACTGCAGTGGTTAAAACAAAAGTGCCTCTGAGGACTTCTAAAGGAAAAAATGCAATGTGGAGTTTTGCTTTACTCCTTCAGAGCACCCTAGGTCCTAACCAAAATATCATTAAGTAAAAATTACCAACTTAATAATGTTCTAACATTTGTGACACACTGTGGCTTTATCACAGATGCTTTGGGTAGGATTACGCACAAAATTTGAAGAAGTTCTACTGATTACTCTATCCTTCAGACTAGACTTTACTTACATTTTAAATAAGTTATCTACTGTCACCACTCTGGCAAGAAGATGGGGGTAGCAGCCAATGAGGGTGGCAGTCCAGCTTCTCCATTCTGCCTCCTCTAACACTTGGAATGGCAGAGGATACTGGATCCTTCTGGACGGGGGATGAGGATATCCCGTCTAGGAGAGGAAGGGGCACCCCAGTACTGCTCCCCATGTGACCTGTACTGAGATCAAGGGGGTGGCTCTAGTGTGCCTGACCAGTAGTAAAATGCCCTATCACTCCACTAAGTTTCCTCTACTCACCCCAAGAAAGATGGGAGGGGTACCTCACTGTTCTCTGTTCCTTGATGATGTAAAACCCAGGCTTCCCACATCATCTCCACTGGCAATGCCAGGGAGGGTCCCTCTTGACATATGGCAGGGATCAAACTGCAGCTGCCCTCTTGGTCTTCACCACCAGCTCCAAGGGAGGGTTGGGGCACCTCATTACACCTGATGAGGATGGAAATCTTGATTCTTCATTCAGCCTTTGCTGCTCTGGGTAGTCCATACATTTTTCTATGTGGTGCATAACTGCAATAGAAAAACTATTGTCTAAAAGTTTTCCATCTTGCTAGTCTGCCCTTTTTGCCTGAGTCCTCTGGCTAGAGAGCAGGCTTTTTTCAGTGCATTTTTGTCTGCATCTGTTGGCATTTTCAGACTGCTGGCTCTCCAGTACCCAGTCTGGGGCATACAAGGCAAAAAGAAAACCCAGGGTACAAAGCTTAGAGTCGTTCCTTACATGCCAGTGTCCCTAATCAGTCTACCTTCATTTATCCACATCTCAGAGTCTCATGTGTTTATTTTACATATAATGTTCAGAGTTTTTAGGTGTACTTAGTGGGCAGAGTACACCTAAAGTACTTCTATCTACTTTCAATGGTTCTATCCCTTATATTTCATTTTATATTATCTCCCAGTTTACTAGTTTACTAAAAATGTCCTTCTCATTTTATCAGTTTCCTGCCCCAAACTATTCCTTATCTCCATATTTATACAGTATAAAATCCAAACTCCTGTGGCTGCCATAGGAGGACGTCCACAATATACCCTTCCCACTGCTCCCACTATTTACTGTCCAATCAAGCTGGCAAGTCAGTTTTCTGAAACAGTGGAGGGTTTTAAACACCACTACTTCTGCACCTTCTTTAATGTTCCCTTTGCCTAGAACTGCTTTCAACCTCCTTGCTGGCTATCTCAATCCTATCTTTCAAGGTCCTATTACATCAATAAATCTTTAGGTGCCCTGAAGCCCACAGTGATCTTAACCACCTCTCGAATCCTGTAATATTTATTCCCTTTACCTCCTCCTTTGCATTCTGCGTTATACTGGTATTATGCCTTCATAAATAAGTTATCTCCTCCATTATACTGTAAACTCCTTGAAGGCAAAGCTTATATTTTATACTTCTTTATACACTCTGTATCACTTTAGAATACCTGGTACATAGCAGATACACTGAATAAATGCCTCTGATATGATTTATTTCTTGATTTGACACTAAGGTAAGTTATAATAATGAAACTTTAATTAAAATATGGTTTGGAAAGTATTAAGACTGAAACCCAATAAGATAACTGATCAAAAGTAAAATAACTTTCTCTTCTATTAATTCAATTAAAACATATTACTCAGTGATCAACCCAGTGCCAAACACTGGGATATGCTAGCCAATAAGACAGAGACAGTCCCAGCCCTTATGAAGTTTATAATTTAATATTCATATATTTAAGAAATAAAATATTAATATATTAAGTTTACTAGAGAATACGCTACCATTGATAAATGTAAGCTATAAACTGTATCAGTATAAATATGGGGGGAAATGCAGAACAAACAAAGTAAATAAAGGAAAAAAGAAAACAACAGAAACTAAGTTTCTCTGACAAGGTTAAACACTGAACTGACAGACTACAAAGAAACAAATTGCTAGCACTGGTCATGTCAATCGTAATAAAAGAAGGATGTCCTAATGGAGAACATTAAAAACTATTTCCTCAGGTATACAATATTCTCTAAGTGGAAAGGAACAGGTTAATAGCAGTTTATCTACAGGAGTGGGTGATAAGGGTTGAGGGGACACTTTACTGTTCACTGTATACCTTTTGATTTCTGAACCATGTGCATATATTACCTATCCAATAAAATAATTATATCTCAAACAAAACTTTTTAATTTAGCTGCCTGAAAAAAATCTGACACTACTTTGGATTATTCCGACAGCTCCTAGCCAAACCACCTGCCTCAATAAGGATCATCCTTACATCTGGTGCCTTATTCTTCTCATTACGTAATAAGATCCTGCTTGTGTGCTAACTCACTGTCATGTCTGACTCTTTGTGACCCTACGGACTGTAGCCCACCAGGCTCCTCTGTCCATGGGATTCTCCAGAATCCAGGAGTAGGTTGCCATGCCCTCCTCCAGGGGATCTTCCCGACCCTGGGATCGAACCTGCAGTCTCTTACATTTCCCACATTGGCAGGTGGGTTCTTTACCACTAGCACCACCTGGTAAGTCGCAGTAAGATCCTAGATGACATCAACTGTTCATTATACTATACACTTAGAAGGGCGGGGCCTGTGTCTACCTTATTTTTCCTTTAATCTCCCACATTTAGCAAGGAGGAATGCATAAGTAAATCAACTCTTTCCTCAATCTGTACCCAGTTAAAAATTAAGTTTTTGTAGAAATTCAATAAATGCTGGTTGAACAAATGAACACCATGCTTATTACCTTAACTACCATTTATACATGCAAAACATAAATCTATCCTTCAACATTTACTATCCCAATTCACTACCATGTGCATTACTTTTCCTACACTAGTCTTATAGATGCAATCCTTTCCTCAATTTTATTACAGTTAAAACTGGTTATAACTACTGGGTTCTGCCTAACTACTGGATTCCGTAGTTTCTACATCAGAAATTCTACGTTTCTACAATCATTATTCTCTAAGATTTGCAGTTTATCATTGTCTGAAAGAACAAATACTCCTCTCTATCCCCTATTTCCGGAGAAGGCAATGGCACCCCACTCCAGTACTCTTGCCTGGAAAACCCCATAGACAGAGGAGCTCGGTGGGCTGCAGTCCATGGGGTTACTAAGAGTCGGACACAACTGAGAACTTCACTTTCACCTTTCACTTTCATGCATTGGAGAAGGAAATGGCAACCCACTCCAGTGTTCCTGCCTGGAAAATCCCAGGGAAAGGGGAGTCTGGTGGGCTGCCATCTCTGGGATCGCAGAGTCGGACACGACTGAAACAACTTAGCAGCAGCAGCAGCAGCATCCCTTATTTCATGGTATTTCACCAGATTAAGAAATGACTTCTCATCTGAGTTATATTTCTCAATACCTCTTCTACTGCTCATCTCCATAGCAGGCAAAATTCAAACTGTTTTACTTCTATCTCTTCAATATCTCAAAATATCCCACTTTCTTCAATAAGCTTTCTCAAGCTGATCAATAAAGAACTAAGAGTTCTTCCCTCTGGCTATTAAGACTGGTTACTTTTCTCAGTTCTTCTCCCTCCTCTCCCATTTTACTCTTGTTTCCTATCACTAAAAAGTCTTTTTAAAATTATATTTAACATAAATAGCTGCTGTCTCTTCATTACAAAGTTCATTATTCCACATCTATATATTCTTGTCTATCTCAAATTCAACCTTTAGTTGTCTTCTTAAGTATCACTTTTTCAGAAAAGCCTTCCTTATCCTTCCCCTCTTCTAAGGATAGCTGCTATATGCTCCCCAGTACCCTGTAATTTGCCTCTGTAACATACATAGTACCCATCCCTTTCCATCTCTCTAGGCTATGAGCTCAATGATAAGACTGTTTTGTTTACAACTGTACTCCAAGCATCTTGCACAGGGCCTAATAAATAATAATAAAACCTTAAATATTTGGTGACTAGATGACAGATTGCTTTATTTGAAAACTGTTTTCTTAAGTATGGAATAGATCTACTGGGTTATCTTCACTGGCAGATGCTTGAATGATCAACATTTTCAATAAAGAGACAATTTCTCTTTAAAAATGAAGTCTTTAAAAGAGAGACAATTATAATAGTCAATTTATGTCAACATTTAAAACAATGCCAAAAATAAATAAATAAAACAATGCCATAATTTCAAATTATTTTTATTAGTTACTCAATACTTCCATGAAAAATAATAACCCAAAACCACCTTAAAAATTAACATTTAAAATTTACTGGAATTCACAGTATTCTAACACAGATTTAGCTATAATACTGAAAACACTATTAGAGCAGCATTTACACAAATATTACCTACCATATGTGACATTGTGATTTAACTCAGCTCTTCGTAAGGATTCATCAAGAACATCATACATTAATTCACTTGTCCTGTTTAAAAGATATTTTATTTGCAGTAGAATTATAGTATTATAACCCAATAAAACATAGTTTTTCAAACTTCTCTCTCTTTAAAACTGAGGATCTACAGAAAAGAAGTGAAAGAAATTCATTTTATGAAGTTATGGGAATTTCACTTCTTAAATATTCCACTTTCAATTTTTTAAGAGTTTAACCTTCTGCTTTATCAAAGCTGACTAGCCAATGAGGAAAGTCAATCAACTCTTTCCTCAATTGGTACCTACTTTAAATACGGTTTTCATTTGATTGAACACTCTATCTTTTACCATTTTCTTTGTAGTATTTCTATCTGTTTAAAGTTACTATAGTAATACTTCACATATCCAGATTACTCCAAATAGTATATGTATTTTAAATACTTAGTTTTTTAAAAAAATATTCAAGTATCAGTCTTTCTTTGAGCAGCAGTAGGTTCTTCAGAAAGAAAATTTTAACTTTCATTTATGTTAAATATAAAGAAATTATTTTTTTTGTGACATTAACAAATTAATACCATTCTATGTCTTTATGGTCACAGATTACAGTTACAGTAACTGAGTTGAGGTAGAAACTATACAAAAATGCAGTGCCTTATAAACCCCTAGCACTCTGCCACTATGCCTTTTCTCCAGGGAAAAGTCCTCTCTAAAAGGCCAATGGTGAAAAATATGGCTTCTTAGCTGATATTTTTGTATGTTTTATAAAATCAAAAAGTACTAATAGAAAAAAAGCACCATCAACAAAGAAATACATAGTAGTTTCTTGTGGAAAAACTATACTACAAAACAAAAAGATCAAAATAATCTTGGGCTATACAAATTATCTATCATGTATGTTACAAGTTTCTGAGAAAAGGTCTTCTTTTTTAAAAAAATATACAGCTATAAAACTCAATTTGAAGTGTATGTACTTTTATTGCACCTTAACTGAAGTATACATACCAACTGAGAATTCAGAACCATATTTTAAAATCCCTCATTTTATTATGTAAGCATTTCTTCCACAGACAACATCATATAGTAGACATTACAAATATTCACTCCCCCCAAAAAAATCTGGTAATACTACACTTAAGATTACAATATAATTTCCCAATTTTAAAAGCCAATGTAGGAGTTATAATTAATCACACAAAATGTGGAAACATTTGCAGACATGATTGAGCTAAATGTTAATAACTTAAGAAGCAGAAAGCTATAAAACACAAGAAAATATTCACATAGATATAAATATATGACTTTTCCAGTAAATTAATACTTACAATTAAATATATTAGAATCCTGTTATAAAATAACATTTTTACTTTGCCACATTGAGCATATCATGTCTTAAGAAATACATGTTAACATAAAATCTCATTAGAGCTGGGACAAAAAAGGAGAAAACATTCTAATGTCCATAACACTGTAAAAAGAGATATATTCTTTACTCATTTAATTAAGCCTACTTTCTATTCAACTGAGCTCTCTGCAAACATATTCATTTTTGTATGTATTCTCCAAATTCATCCTTGAAGGAAAGAAGGAAGATAATGAGTTAATGAATTTGGTAAATTCACTAATGCCTACCAAGTAACTTTCTGACAACATATGATGGCATTAAATCTTTTGGACCAATGAGATCTGAATGTATTACTATGAAATTAATGGTTTTAAAACAGAATTCTAGTGAGCTTCAACTAGAGCTCCACAATGGACAAACATTTCTAATGTGTGTGTCTGCTCCATCAACTCTAGGTTTTCACCCCAGGTTTCAATCAAGGTTGAGATTCATAAAGATAGAAAAAAGGAAAATAGCAATACCAAGAGTGATACAGCCCAGCTGGTGTTCATTAGGAGCTCACCAAAGATGGATTGTGACTTGAAGCTGAGAGGGCTTTCCTAGGAGCAATAGCCTGGAGGACAATCCAGTATTATAGCAAGACTAAAGAATTAGCAAATACATGTACCCTACTGTAGAAAACAAAACTATATCTCTAAAGTCAGAATCTGATTAATAATATGTTCTCAAGGTAGAAACACATCAGGGACTTCAGCCAATGGTCCTTGCTCTTGAGGAGAATAAATCGAGTTGCTTTCGAACAGCTCAGAAAAAAATTTTAAATGTGTGCACACATGCACATACAGGAAGAGACAGAAAGAATGACAAAGCAAACATAAATAACTGATGAATCTAGGTAGAGAGCTCCCTGCATTATTCTTGGAAATTTTCTGCAAGTTTAAAAAAACTACAGCAAAATTAAAAGTTACAAAACATATATGTAATTGGAAAGACATGCATAAAAAGTTTCATAAAATTATTGCCTAAAAGAATAATTCAGACAAAATCAATTGTTCCACTATAGCAATAGTGTCAGCAAACTATAGTCTGCATGCCTAATCTGGCCATGTGTCTGTTTTTATATTGGCTGTAGGCTAAAATGGTTTTTACATCTTTAAATGGTTGAAAAAAAATCAAAAGAATAAGATTTCATGACACATAAAGTTTATATGAAATTCAAGTTTTAACATCCATAAAGTTTTCTGAAACTGAGCTGTGCTCATTCATTTACATACCATCTATGGCTGCTTTTGAGCTATATACCACAGCAGAGTTAACACACTGCAATAGACAATATATAGCCCACAAAGTCTAAAATATTTATAATCTGGCTTTTTACAAAAAAGCTTCCCAACTCCCAAACTAGAATGATTCAGAAAGATTCACAGAAGATATGGAACTCCAAAGGAAACTTTTTCTGTGAGTGGACTTAGATAAGCAAAAAGCCAGGAGGATTATCTCAACAAGCTGAACTTATACACTTCTTACAGTGGCTTACTTATCACTACTAAGTCAACTAAGCATTGGAGAATCTGGTTTATCATGAACCTCTAGATGACTAAAGCCTAAGACTATCAAATTTACTTAGAAGAGTTTACCTTTGATCATCTTTTCCAAGAAGTCCTAGTATTCTCAACAACTGAATTTGTAACCATGGTGCTGGCACACTGTGGTAATTGAAATCTACTGGGAGCTTTCCTCCAACCACTTGCTTCAAAATCGTTACAAAACTCCCAGTCAAGTCTTTATATGCAGATGAATTCTCCTATATCCAAAAAATAAAACAAAAATACTTTGTTAATAACAATATCTTAAAAATAAAACACACCTGCTTGAAATGCTATGTAGAATCTAACTTAGTATATGCTCATTTATAAGTCTCATGTTCACATTTAATGAAACAGTCCTCTGATTTGTGTAATTTCTTCCACAATGAAACTCTTCTGGTGACCAGATTCAGAAGTGACTAATGCCCCTAAAAGCTTCCACCTTTCCCTACTTGTCCCCACACACCAGTTTAATTACCTTTCCAAAGTTCAATAATTACATCTAAGAACTTTTAATAGCTAGTATCAGCAATTAAAAATTGAAAAGAACTGGCATACTAAAAAAAGCCGCAATCTCTCTACTTTAGATGAAAATCAAGGCCTGTCTGCAATCTCTGAATTTTGTCTGCAAAAGACTTCCCATGTAATTGAACTAAATTATGTTCTGAGTGGAAGAGCACAACCAACATTACTCAAATATTCAAGACTCCCCACATCAGCAAGCCTGCTTATTAAAAATTAATTAACTCTATAGTTTATACATATTTGTGATTCTGAATGTGTGCCTTGATTATCTATCAGACTACTCTCTTGGACTTGGGAAATTTTTTCATCTTACATTGTTTAATGAAGTATAGTTGACATACAATATTATATTAGTTTCAGGTGTACAACAGTGATTCAACATTATATACATTACAAATTGATCAGAACTATAGGCCTAGTAACCGTCTGCCTGAATTAGGGAAATTAAATACATATTCCTCAAAATGAATGTTAGACTCTTCACTGTAATTTTTATATATACCAAGGACAAATTTTTGGAAGGAAAATGATAGCTCTCTCAAGAGTTTAATAAATGTTAGAGGAAAATAAGATTTGATATTAAATATTTATACCATATTAAATAATATAAAACTATTTATACATATAGTTTAATACATAATATTAAACTATTTATACCATACTACTTTGGAACATGCAATGCATAAAAGACAACTTTCAGTTTGTATAATTTTAAATTTATTTCAATAGCATTATAAGGTATGATGAAATCTCTCACAAATATATACTTTCAGACACAAAAGGTTTCAGGCAATACACTGAGGCTGAATTAGTATAAACCCATATCTCCATTTAGAATAAAAGTTTTTACTATAACATTTAACCCTCCCTCCTCTAACACAGTATCAATGTATGGAATCAACACAATAGACCAGGGGTCCCCAGCTCTGAGATCTAATGCCTGATGTGGAGCTGATGTGGTAATAATAGGAATAAAGAGCAAAATAAACGTCATGTGCTTGAATCAACCCCAAAATCATCCTCCCCAAAATCGTCTTTCCCCTCCCCAATCCATGCAAAAATTATCTTCCACGAAACTGGTCTCTGGTGCCAAAACAATTAAGGACTGCTTCTGCAGACTATGCCTTACACATTCCCCACCAGCTCGCCTCACTTGTATAAGCTGTGGTAAGTATCCCATGAAGTTGTATAAAAAGGAGTCACTTCTTGAAAAACCACATATCTGCAAATTTCAACCACCTTCCAGAGCTACCATTTTTCCATGCTTCTTTTATAACATGAAAAAATTTCAGGCATTTAAAAAAGAAGACTAAATCTATAGTGTGTCTACAACTCATGCTATTAACAACATGCAAAAATTACTATTGAGGGGTCAATAATACAAACTTAAATATGACTTACACATTTTACTGAAAAATATGAGTTTTCTTTTTTTAATTAATTTGTTTATTTTTAAATAAATAAATTTAAACTTATTTATTTTTTCCTTTACATTATCATGTTGGTTTTGCCATACATCGACATGAATCCCCCATGGGTATACATGTGTTCCCCTTCTGACAGCTACTCAGTACCTTCTCAAAATGTCAACTTACCTTAATCATCCTAAGGTATATGTGCAAGGAAGCAGCCATGACTCCAACATCTCTGTCACAAAGTGCTTTCCGAAACTTAACATGGATATGCTGTACTTGATTAGGAGCAATGAGATAAAATTTATATAATGCCAGAACAGCTTTTCTTCTTATAATCTCCCTAAAGATAAAAATAAAATCTAAATAAACCATCTGGAAATACCAGGTATTTAGGTTGAAAAGATTACAGACCAGATGATTTCAAAATACCAGCTATTACTTTAATCTAAAAAAAGAGAGAGAATTACCCATTTATTATTAATTTTTATTCTAATTTACCAAACTATAAAATAGTGGTAATCTCTAGGAGGTAAGACCTCAAGAGACTTTAAATCTCCATGTTACATATTTCTTTAGTTACAACATTCTTTGATAATGAGCATATATTACTTTTGAAACCAAAACAAAGTAAGAAAGATAAACAAATTTCTTAATTCCCAAATTCCATTTCTGAGCCATATCTCTAAAGACTAGGAAGAGAATAAATAGTAAGTTTAAATGAGTAAGAGGTAATTTCAGCTAGTAATATTAAACAGTCTCTTCATTAACATTTAAGTCTCCTTAACATTCTAGCTTTTTATATTTCTTTTTTTATATCATGGGTAAACATACTCCAAATACTTAAGTGGGGCAGGGGAGTATTAGGGGGACTTACATTAAAAGATGTTACTCCTCTCCTTGCCCAGTTCATGTTTCAAAAACCTCATTACAATGAGGAGGAAAGTATATACAAGTCGTGCACTTCATTTGTAACAGATAATGTCTAGCACACAAGAAGCAAAAATAAAGAGTTGCTATCCTGTGAACACAATGTCATTTTCAAGGAATTATATTCTTGTTTTTCTCTCTCATGCCTGTTTCCACTTGGCTCATATCTGCAGATTATGCTGGCAGTGCTCACAACAGCAGTAGAGAAGTATTTACTTTTAGGATTCCTTAAGACGTATCTCTGTTACCTAAAATCATAGAATCTTAAAATTGAAACTATTCAGTGCAATCCTCTGTGTTCCATTCAAGAATACCTTTAATAATATTTCTAACAAATGGTCATCCGGCTTCTGCATTAACACGCAACCCACTATCTTCCTGGGTAAACTATCTCATGATGGAAAATCCTTTTCACATAAAAAGAAAAGCAGATTAACAACAGATTTGTCACTAGTATTAATACTACGGCAACTGGAATCTATATCCCAATGTGTTGCTATTGGGTATTAACTAATATGAGTTCCAGGACACAGTAAATAAATGAGGTGAAGAAGAAGAATACAAGCCCTCAGCAGGCTCAGGAATCCCTTGGTCTGGCCCAAAATGGTGGCAATAACACAAGGTATCAAAAAACCTGGATTTGAACAATAGGTCTGGCATGCGAAAATATAACCAAGGATTCAAAAGTCAAGTCCAAGCTCTGTCTCACAGCTTCATTGTGACATCTACTGGCCTGTCTGTAGCTGTGGCCCACAGCTCTGTCTTTAGCTCTTTACTCTACAGCAAAGAAGTAGGTATGGCCATAATTGCAAGAGCAGAGTTTCAGAAAGTCTAAATTCTAACTAGTAGAAGACAGGAAAGGCCAGGATTTGAAATGAGAGCAGATGGGAAGCAATATGGAAAAAATTGAGAGGGTAAATGGTAGGCAACAAGTAAAAAATTCAAATCTTTCTCAGAAAGATTTCATACAAAGGGTAAGTATGGCTACCACAAAGCAGTGGTGGTATGGAAAAATTTCATAAAAACATGTTCAGCTATGATCAGATCAACTTCTAAATAAAGAAAGGCTAATATTTTATTTCCAGTAGTTAATTGTCCATGTCCATCACTTGTTCTAAATACCGATTCAACATAAACAAAACAAGTCTGAAAAATCTATGAAGTTACTCCATAATTCTCAGTAAAAGCTCCAAGATTTCTTAAAGAACACAAACCATAAGACAACATTTTCTATTCTTAGAACACTAAAAATATTGACTTTAAAAAGCATAGAAATAAAGATATTATACAGATAACAAAAAAAAAATCTTTAACAAAAACGTGTTATACAATAAAGCACTACAATCACAAAGGAAAAATGGCTAGTGACTAAACATTTTCCTAGCTATAAAGGTTATGAAATCAAGGGGCTTGGGCAAAAACAAAATAATTCCAAGTCTGGAAAAAATACTAATCAAGTTAATAAGGAGAGAGTTAAGGAATCATTCAAAATCAGCAAAATACTACAAGTTAAGGTTCATTTGTACATATCCTGCTATAAAATGAAATTTGAAAGCTGCAGTTTTGATATAAAAGCATTTCCTGCACACTGAAGCCATGTATTCATGGCATCTGAACCATTTCCAAATGTTTTCCATTATTTCACTTTATAAAACAACTCTGTGAGAACTAAGGAGCTTCAATCAACCCCATATAGCCAAGGGAAAAATAGGACCACTGACAGTTAGCAGCAGAAGTGGAAAGAGAGCCAAGGATTCCTGATGGTAAGCCTTACTGTCTCAGTTTAACTTTAGAAAGCTGCCTAACATTTTTATAAACCCACATAAAAACAAAGGATAGTGCTATTGGGGATTTTTGTATTATACCTGGCAGTCAAAGAATATCCTCTATCCCGGTAGCATTAAATTAAAGTTAAAATAAAATTTTTAGTATAAATTTTTCTTTTGAAATACACAGTGTAGACACCTATCCAAGAAAAGAATTTACTTACTTAGAATGTTGAAGTTTATCTTCTATCAATGGAAGAACAGCTGGAATCATTTCTCGAGGGAAAATCTGGCTGACGATAGTAAGTGCCATACATACTTCTACTAGGTTAGTGCTCTGCAAGTCCTGACATAATTATTAAGCAAAGAAAACATTCAGTGCAAATTCTGAAACTAGGGACAGTGAGCTCAACATTGCAATGGTCCCTATACACTTAATACTGTAGTTTTCAACTAATTTGTCCATTTAGGAATGCCTCATATTTTATAGGAATATCAGTGTTTCACTTGCCTTAACAGAGTCAATAGATAAAGACAGCTCTAAAGTAACTAATCTAAAGGAAACTGTATTTCTGTTCTGACACTGACCAAAGTAGTCTTCTTTATTACAGCCTTTATAACTTTTCTAAACCAGTAACAAAAAAATTTTATGAATTTTTATTGTTAAAGCAATAATATGAGTGAAAGTTTAAAAGCAAGCAATTTTTTAATACATACAATAAAATGCATGCATTTATATATACTTATATAAGCACAAAGTTTATAAACTATTTTAATAGAAACTGAAACTACTTTTTGAAAGTTTGGAAAAGTTTTAAGCTACTAGTAACCTTAAGAGAGTATATGATTTAAAATTCAGAAAGTACTACACACAAACACACACACACTCTCTCTCTCTCTAACATAATCAGAAGAAACAACATAAACATAAAAAAGCTCAACAATTCAATTATACTTCATTACCAATTTTGTCTAAAAGTTTAACAGAAAAAAATACTGCATGTGGATTAAATTGTGTTTTTATTATCGTCATTTCAATTACCCAATTATACCCTATTCTTTAAATTGACTTTTAGAGTTTAAAAGACTTCAATTATTCAGTCTATATCATATCCCTTTAAAATAGATCCTAGAAAAAAAGACAACAGCATGGAAAATGCATCTAAGAGTCTAGAGATTTGAATTATAGTTCCAACTCTGCTTCTTTTTATTTTTATTTATTCTTTTACTGAAGTATAGCTGATTTACAATATAGTATTAGTTTCAGGTGTACAGCATAGTGATTTAGAAAATTTTTGAAGATTATACTCCATTGTAGGCTATTATATGATAAATGGATATAATTCCCTGTGCTATCCTCATTCCTTATCTATTTTATATATAGTAATTTGTTTTCTATTAATACCATACTCCTAAATTGTTCCTCCCCTCTCTCCCTATGGTAATCCCAAGTTCATTTTCTGTCTGTGAGTCTGTTTCTATTTTGCACTACATTCATTTGTATTATTTTTTAGACTATACATATAAGTGATATCATACTATATTTGTCTTTCTCTGTGTGACTTATTTCACTAAGCACAATATTCTCTAGGTTCATCCACATTGCTACAAATGGCAGTATTTCACTGTTTTTAATGACTGAGTAATAATCTATTATGTATATATGTCAAGTCTTTTTAATCCAACTGTCTGTTGATGGGCACCTGGGTTGTTTACATGTCTTGGCTACTATAAATAGTCCTATGAACACGGAGGTTATGTATCTTTTTAAGTTAGTGTCTTCGTTTTTTCCAGATAGAAACCCAGGAGTGAAACTACCAGATCATATGGTAGTTATTTTTTAGTTTTTTAAGGAATCTCCATACTGTTTCCCATAGTGGGTGATCAATTTACATTCCCATCAACCATGTGTAAGGGTTACCTTTTCTCCACATCCTTACCATCATTTATTTTTCACAAACTTTTTGACAATAGCCCTTCTCAATGAGGTGATACTTCATTGTGGTTTTGATTTTATTTCTCTAATAATTAGTGACGTTGAGCATCTTTTCACTGCCTGTCAGCCATCCACATGTCTTCTTTGGAAAAATTTCTATTCAAGTCTTCTGCTCATTTTGTGATTGCATTGTTTACTTTTTTAATATTGAGTTGTATGTTTGTGCACTGTGTGAATCACAATAAATTGTGGAAAATTCTTAAAGAGATGGGAATACCAGACCATCTAACCTGTCTCTTGAGAAACCTGTATGCAGGTCAGGAAGCAACAGTCAGAACTGGACATGGAACAACAGACCAGTTCCAAATAGGAAAAGGAGTACGTCAAGGCTGTATATTGTCACCCTGCTTATTTAACTTATATGCAAAGTACATCATGAGAGATGCTGGGAAGGACTGGGGACAGGAGGAGAAGGGGACAACAAGGATGAGATGGCTGGATGGCATCACTGACTCGATGGACATGGGTTTGGGTGGACTCCGGGAGTTGGTGATGGACAGGGAAGCCTGGCATGCTGCAGTTCATGGGGTCGCAAAGAGTTGGACACAACTGAGCAACTGAACTGATAATGATGAGTGTTTATATATTTTGAATACCAAGCCCTGTCAGTCCCATCATTTGCAAATATTTTCTCCCATTTTGTAGGTTGTCTTTTCATTTTATCATTTATTTCCTTTGCTGTGCAAAAGCTTTTAAGTTTAATTAGGTCCCATATGTTTATTTTTTGCTTTCTATTTATTCTGCCTTAGGAGACTGATCCAAGAAAATGTTGCTACAATTTACATCAAAGAGTATTCCACCTATGTTCTCTTCTAGGAGTTTTATAGTTTCAGGTCTTACATGTAGATTTTTAGACCATTTTATTTTCCTTAACTCTGCTTTTTTAAATGAAACCATTATAACAACAGCAGTAGCAAATGTTATTCTGTATAGTGTTTCATTCAAACCTCACAACTTGATTAGGTTCTATTATTATCCTCATGCAGAAACTGATTTAAAAGATTTTTCCAATAAACTCATTCTGCAAGCCTACCTTCTTTCAAAAATATAAAAACTGTCAAATGCCTGAAGGAATAATTTAAGACTTTATATTAACCAGCCTACAATACAGTACCTTTACAACTGTATTCACAAGGAGAAGCAACAGCTCATGACTTTCATGAAGAAATAAAGATACGGCCAAATAACCTTAAAATTTGAGAGAAAAAAATCTCATTACCACCTGTCAAAAATTAACTCTTCTTAAGAAGTTAAATAAAGCAATAATATATTCCAAAGTTTGAATGTCAAAGACAGCAGTTACAGGTAAATATAAAAACAAATAGTAAATTAAGAAGGTTCAAAAAAATTCAGTAAGGAAGACTTCAGGTTTCTTCATCCTGAAGTCTTTCATAATTAGGTATTTCACAGGATATACCTAAAATGGGAAAGAGGCTATGTATATCAGCTTAAAGTCCTGTAAAGGACATTAGGAATATATACCTTCTATCTTCTGTACAAGTTTCTACACAGTCAATCAAAACATTTTGTCTTAAAATTAAGGAAGCACTTTAATACCATGACAAATACCATGTGTATGGAATCTAGATGCCCCATTTCACTGTCCTGTCACTCTCCATATTGATAACATTTGTTAGACAGTTACTATGGGTCAAATACATTACAAGCCTATTGAATCTTTACAATAACTCTATGAGGTATTTATTATTATGTCCAGTATAAAAATAAGGTCCCAAAATGATAACTGCCCAAGGTCTGCAGCTACTACATGGTGGAGCCAGGACTACAACCAAGCCAGTAAGAGTTAGTTCACGTTTTTTAACCCTTATGCTATTCTGTTTCTTCAGTCTCCCTTGAGACCTGATTTCCTGTTTTCCATCCCCATTGTTTCTATTACTACCCAGCATTCATACTGTCTGTGCCTATTGTGGAAAGTGGGAAAACTGTCAGAAATTTCCTATTCTCATAACCAAGCATCTTCACTGAAGGTTAGAGGAGCAGAGCTATCACTCCCATAATCAGGACAGAGAAAAAAGAACAAACCAGGACCAGGGAAGAGAAAAATCCTAGACAGCATTTAAAGCAGAGACTACAGGAGGAGGGAATACATGTATACCTGTGGCCAATTCATGTTGCTGTATGGCAGAAGCCATCACAATACTGTAGAGTAATTATTCAATTAAAAGAAATAAATTTTAAAAATAAAGCAGAGATTACATCTTATCAAACTACATCTGTTCAGCAAAGATATTATACACACTTAAGTCACTAGTACCACAATGCAAGAAGATTAACAAACTAATCCAAAGACCACCCTGAAACCTTACAAAAAATCTTAAATCTATTTGTGTCAAAGAATGTCCTATTTTGACAACCAGAGAAAACAGGGAAACTATTTTGATAATCCAGAAACAGGGGCAAAAGATATTCTGTGACTCAAAAAATGAAAAAGCCTTCAGGAAAAGAAAACTTCCCTGGTGGCTCAGATGGTAAAGTGTCTGTCTACAATTCAGGAGACCCAGGTTCAAACCCTGGGTCAGGAAGATCCCCTGGAGAAAGGAAATGGCAACCCACTTCAGTACTCTTGCCTGGAAAATCCCATGGACGGAGGAGCCTGTTAGGCTACACTCCACGGAGTCGCGAAGAACTGGACACGACTGAGCGACTTCACTTTCACTTTCTTTTTCAGGAAAAGAAAGAATAAAAACTATGATTTTAGAATACATTTGATATGATTAAGAGTGAGCTATAGAATAAGAATACAGGCTTTGATTCATAGAAACTTGGGTTCATATTTTGGCTCCACCATTTAGTAGCTGTATGACCCTGGACAACTGACTTGACCTTTTTGAGCTTCAGTTTTCTCCTCTATAAAGTGAAATACCATCTCACAAGATAAAGCACCTAACATAAAACCTGACTTAGTGGATACTGAGATTTATTTATTTAACAATATTCATGTGAAAAACAATAAGGCATTATCTATCAGACAAAGCACCAAAGTTAGCCATAGAAATCTCAGGAGAGTAGATGATGTAGAAGTACTAAAATCAAGATATAAAAGACTTAACTGCTACTTTACAAAACAAGGGCTTCCTTTGTGGCTCAGCTGGTAAAGAATGTACTTGCAATGTGGGAGACCTGGGTTTGATCCCTGAGTTGGAAGGATCCCCTGGAGAAGGGAAACACTACCCACTCTAGTATTCTGGCCTGGAAAATTCCATGGACTGTATAGTCCATGGGGTTGCAAAGAGTCAGACACAGCTGAGCAACTTTCACATCAACATCACATTAAAAAACAAAACTTCCAGTCATTCGCACACATAAAGAACACCTGATACCCACAAACATGTTTCTCTAGGTGGCAAGAAAAATACTTTCCTAATAAACCATGAATCTCAATGAGTCTGGGGTCTCCTTAGCCACTTTAACTATGAAATAACACATGTACAAGGTCATTCACTGCAACAATGGTTATGAGAGCAAAAAATAAAAGACAAACTCATATATCCACCAATAGAGACCTGATTGAAAATACTGTGGTGTATCCACCCACCCAATGAAAACCATGCAACTGTATAAAAATATAAAGATATCAAAACAAGGTATAGAATAATCTCTACAGCAAGCCATTTTTTGTGTAAGAGAGAGTATATAAATGTGTACTTGGTTGCGTATTTTCAAAAAGAAGCAATGGAAAGATTAATCAGAAACTAGTGAAAACAGTTACTCATGGGGTAAGGGACAAACCTCATACAGGAGCTAGAAATAAAAGTAAAAATTTGACAAATCAGAAATTTGTCTGATCATACCTTCTTATCAGGTCTTAACTTTGGACCATGTAACACAAGTAATTTTTACATATTTTAAAAGTTTTCCCTAGTGGTCCAGGGGTTAGGACTTGGCATTTCACTGCTGGTCTGGGTTCAAATCCTGGTCAAAGAACTAAGATCCCGCAAGTTGCTCAGCACAGCCATAAGTAAATAAATAAATAAAATTTAATTGAAAATGGAAAAATTACATGAAAGTCTAAAAAGAAAAAGATAGCAACAGATGTACGAAGTATTGACTATCTATTAGTTTCAAATTTTCCTGCTGTCAGAGATTTTAAAATTAGGTTGGAAAAGACAAACAGATGGTAGGAGCCACCTGAATGATCACAGAAGAGTTAAAACTTGGTTTGAAATACAGAAAGGGAGAGAGAGGCTGCCAGAGGACACTGTACTTGGAGGGGAGAATATAATGAAAGACAGAAGAGTATTTTTGGGTTCAACCAGTAGAATACTGTGTGAGCATAGTCTCAGAATCTTTACCAAGACATCTCCCACCCTCTCCCCATCATCTGACAGCACAGGTCAATAAAACATAAGAAGAATGTTGGTCCCCAACAACATAACAGTATCAACTTCTTTGAATAAAGATAATTGTCATGTGTCTAATCAATCGCCAGCCCAGGATTGATGCTCGGGACTGGTGCAGCGAGATTTCCCGGGGGGGAGGGAGGAGGGAGGGGGGACCCGGAGGGGAAGCATATGTAAACCCATGGTGATATCATGACAATGTATGGCAAAAACAATAATAAAAAAAAATAAATAAATAAACCCTAAAAAAAAGAATATGTTCTACTCCTATGTTATTCTAAAGTGATTCTGCCTTAAGTTTCTGATATGAAGCTGAAGCTATAAGAAAACAAGATTTAAGTCTTTGAAAGGAGTTTTACTAATAGCCTTGAAGGCTGGTTATAGAGAGAACAATTTTTTAAAGATACCTGAAATCCTTATAGCTGACATTCGTGAAACTAAGAGCAAGATACCTAAAATTATTCACAGCAATTTCAGTCTTATTCTATAAAAAACCATATCTGATCATTAAGCTGATGAAATTGAATAGCCTTTTTAAAATCAGCTTTACTGAAGTATGATTTACATACAAGAAGAGTCATTTTTTTAAGGATACAGTTCATTGAGTCTTGAGAAAGTCATCTAACCACCATCATAAGAACAAGCAACTCTTAATCTTCTATGTAACTTCAAAATGCTATGAATCAGGAAAACTGATTTCATTTATAGGCTGTAAGTTTTTGAAGCATTATCTTTTAAAGGTAAGGAAATCACAAGGCAGTGTTCTAAAAACATACTACATATCAGTCATCACTCATTTAATATAATAGCCATAACTTTAAGGATAAGATAAAATGCAAAAGTCTTAAACGTATACACACCTACTCTTTTTTCTAAAAGATTTCCTTGTTGTGCCAACTTGATTGCATGTATATAGCCAAAGGAAGCATCATATCCAAGCATTTCACAATATATAAGTCTCACCATACATTCCTTCATCATTTTCTGAAAAAAAAAAAAATCCAGTAATCATATAAATAAATAGAATGCTTTGATTCTTTCTTTAGTATGTTGTAATCATTTAACAGCAGAATTCTCTAATCCTGGCACTGAAGAAAGAACATATGTAAATTATCAACCAAAGTCAGACTTTGTAAACAAGTTTCTCCCAAATTTAACTATCAACAGTACTCATTTCAGTAAAATTACTTCAATATTTTGTTAGAGGCAACAATATAAAATAAATCAACTATAGCTATTTTTAATTCTAGGTCCCCCTCCTAAAAACTCTGGTTATAATGTGAGACGCGTGGTCTTCAGAAAAAATCTCACTCATAGTGCTCTAACTTGGCTTCTAGAATGCAGCACACCATTTAATACACTTTGTCAAATGAAAATATCCATGAAACCCCAACAAGTTGGTAACAATTTCTGTAATGAAAATTTTTTCACACTTAAAGACCAAATTATTATGCTGTACATGATATACAATAATTTAGTGTTAGGTATTACTTTTTCAACAACTCTCACAATTATTATTAATGGTATGTGTATGTGTTAGTTGCTCAGTTGCATCTGACTCTTTGTGACCCCAAAGACTGTAGCCCACCAGGATCCTCTGTCCACAGAATTCTCCAGGGAAGAATACTAGAATGGGTTGCCATTTCCTTCTCCAGGGGATCTTCCTGGCCAAAGGATCGAATCCAGGTCTCCTGCACTGCAGGCAGATGCTTTACCACTGGAGCCACCCAGGGAAGCCTATTAATGGTAGAGTCATTCCAATATTAAACTTAACTGAGTTTTTCAACATTTACGACATAAGCTAATAACCTGTTTTAAGAGATTCTATATATTTATTTTATTAGTATGAGAATATCTGCATTCTCAATAGTGACAGCAAATTTTAATCAAAAATTAAAAATATAAATAAATGTGTTTCAAAATATGTAAAGTTCAGACTATTTAAGTATCTAAAAATTAGTTAGGGTTAATAAATTAGTTAATTTCCTAAATCACAAAATGCTTAAGAAGAAATAGTAAAATAAAATGTTTTAAACTAAGGACAACATTTAATATTTCATATACATTATATACAGATAGATATACACACACATATTTAAATATGAAAAGTTTAAAAATACATCACAGGAAAATCTTAAGGGAATAATATTTAATGATTTAAATTAGGTCACCTGGGTTTAAAGTAATAAAAGTTAATTCATTACCACATTAACTACTAAATACTGAGAAAAATTGGTTCCAAATTGGGAAAGGAGTACATCAATGCTATATATTGTCACCCTGCTTATTTAACTTATATGCATAGGACATCATGAGAAACGCTGGGCTGGAGGAACCACAAGCTGAAATCAAGATTACACAGAGAAATATCAATAACCTCAGATATGCAGATGACACCACCCTTATGGCAGAAAGCGAAAAGGAACTAAAGAGCTTCTTGATGAAGGTGAAAGAGGAGAGTGAAAAAGCTGGCTTAAAACTCAACATTCAAAAAAATAAGATCATGGCATCTGGTCCTATCATTTCATGGCAAATAGATGGGGAAATAGTGAAAAGTGACAGATTTTATTTTCTTGGGCTCCAAAATCCTTATGCATGATGACTGCAACCATGAAATTAAAAGATGCTCACTCCTTGGAAGAAAAGTTATAACAGACCCAGCAAATTAAAGAGCAGAGATATTACTTGGCCGATGAAGGTCCATATAGTCAAGGCTATGGTTTTCCCAGTAGTCCTGTATGGATGGATGAGTTAGGCCATCAAGAAGGCTTAGTGCCAAAGAACTGATGCTTTTGAACTGTCGTATTGGAGAAGACTATTACAAGTCCCTTGGATTGCAGGAAGATCAAACAAGTCAATCCTAAAGGAAATCAATCCTGAATATTCACTGGAAGGACTGATGCTGAAGCTCCAACACTTCAGCCACCTGATACAAAGAGCCAACTCATTGGAAAAGACCCAAATGCTGGGAAAGATTGAAGGCAGGAGGAAAAGGGGACATCAGAGGATGACATGGTTAGATGGCATCACCGACTCAATGGACTGGAGTTTGAGCAAGCTCTGAGATGGTAAAGATCAGGGAAGCCAGGCATGCTGCAATCCCTAGAGTCGCAAAGAGTTGGACATGACTGAGCAACTGAACAACGACAACTGAGAAAACATGTAAAAGATACTGGAAGCTTCTTCAAAAACTTCTGTATCAGGACTTCCCTTGTGGTCCAGTAGCTAAGACTGCATTCCCAATGCAGGGGGCCTGGCTTCAGTCTCTGGTCAGGGTGCTAGATCCCACATGTTGCAACTTAAGATCTTGCAAGCTGCAACTAAGACTGTCGCAGTAAAATATGTGTGTGTGTGTGTGTGTGTGTGTGTGTGTGTGTGTGTGTATGTGTGTGTGTGTAAGCAAACTTCTGTATCAGTGAGGAGTGAAAGTGTTTAAGCCCTTAAATATCAACCTTGATTTTGTAGCATTTTATCTCATAGGTTCTCAAAAGTCATTAGGAACTTGCAGTAAAATTCTATTGCATACACTATTATTCTCTTATTTTGGAGAAGAAAATGTATTCTCTAATGTAGAAATTCACTTCAGAATTTATTTAACAAACTGTAATCTAACTTCTATATGACCACCTCAAGGATAGATTATTCTATAATTATGGCCAAGAGTGATTGGCCATAATTATTATAAAATCTTCCTTCAAACTGTGGCTCCCTAACTTCTATCTACTTATCTAAATTCTGTCAACACCAGGTTTATACCGAGTAACATGAAAAATTGTACTGAAATGATGCCAACTATAGAAAATGGAAATCAAACCAAGTAAAAAGAGAGAAGTCACTGCTTAAAAAGAGAGAAGTCATTGCTTAACATATATTTCAAGTATCACAACGCACAATGATTTTATTCATACACATATAAACATATACATATCTATACACACACATATATATACATGTATACACACAGATATATCACACTGGAGGCCTCCCTGATAGCTTGGGCAGTAAAGAATCTGTCTGCAATGCAGGAGACCTGGGTTTGATTCCTGGGTATGGAAGATCCCCTGGAGATCTTCCCAGTATTCTTGCCTGGGAAATCCCATAGACAGAGGAGCTTGTAGGCTATAGCCCATGAGGTCACAAAAGAGTTGGACATGACTGAGAGACTGACATTGAACACTGTATCACATTAATTATGCTTTGAGTTTCATTTGTCCACCTGGAAGAGTAACTTAGGCAGGTTGACAAGGAGCCCAAACCTAAGGCCCCTTTAAGGAGCAAGTAAACATTTTTTTTTTCTCACATTCTTTTGCCTGAGACAAGTAGGTCTCATAGGCAGCAGCATCCCTTGTTCAAGGACATGCCTTTGTTTTGAGCTTTAGATGAATGTTATGGGAGAACGTCTGGGTAACTTCCACAGCCTTGAGCTGTGTGTTAACCTGTTCCTTCTGCTAATCTCATTCTGATGTCATCCCAGGATGTATGTTACAGGAAAGGGTCTGGGCGAAATTCTCACAGCCTTGAGGTATTTGTTATCTATTCTCAGCAGCTGATTGAGAAGTATATCAGGTCCCGCTTAAACTAATGAGGCAGGTACTCTCCTGCCCCCTTCTGATGTCTACATCAGAAGCTTTTTCTGTCACTTTCACTTTAAATAAAATCTATACAAAGTCCTGAGTGACTGTGACTATCTTTGATCCTGGAGTTAAATCTTCTCCTTCAGAGACCACAAATCTGGCAGCACCACTCGCCATCCTATTATTATTACCAGAAAAGGAAATGCATATATTCTCTCGGACTTTACAAGTGTTATTCACACACATGATCATGTGTACACGCAAAATGACCACCCTAGTGTTTACTAGAAGTATATGCCACAGCAACTTACACAAAGAAAGCACTCACTAAATCTTTGCTAAATAAATGTTGCTTATAAAATCTCATTATCTAAAACCAAGTAAAAAAAAAAAACCTAGGTCTTAATCTAACTATGTAGGGACAGTCCCACAGTGGCCACTGCTTAATCGCTGAATGAATGCTGTTTGAAAGTCAAATTATAGGGAAACTAGATCTTGATTTAGCTATTATGCAATATACTCAGTTTTTTCTACTTCGTCAGTCAACCTATACTCCAAGATGTAGAAATGCAAAATAAGAGATTTTTACAATGTATCAATTCAGGTCTGTATTAAAATACTATTATTTTAATAGTATTATATTTTAATACATTTTTATATTTTATATATTTTTATTATATAATGTATATTATCTATATTTATATTTTATGTATTAAATATTATATATTTTAATAATACTAAACTACTATTTTAAACTATGTGTCCTAACCTTCTTTCAGTGCACAACATTAAACAATAAGATCAGTTATGGGGTCCCAGGAGTATTAGCACATTTACATAACTATCATCATGTTGGCACTGAACTGACATCAGTCAAGCAAGTTTTGGTCTGGTGCAGTCAGTGAGTAATAAAAGGCCAAAGTTAACGTCTGACTTATTATCCATCCATAACTGATTTTGACTGTGATATATTAGATTTTAGCAACTCATCAGTTAATGTCACTACTGAGTCAATAGTAGACCAGATTTCAAATTGAAAACACGCTGACATTGACTAGGTAAACTTACTAGAGTTGTAGTAGGAGCAGAAACAGTTGCTTTCAGATTATTCAGTTCCTGCTGGATTAATTTCTCTTCCTCCTAAAAAAGTGAAAATATTTGACTCATGAATAACCGTCTTTTTAAACTGTAACAGTATTTTTAAAAGGGAAAAATACAACTCACAATATTATAAATAAAAAAGAAACATTATTTTAAAGGAGAGTTATGAAAAGTATGTGCGTCAGATTTGCCTAAAGGGATTTCTCCAACCCTCAGAATCATTCTTGCAAAGAATAAACATTTTCATGCTAACTCACCACTCCTCTTTTCTTCACTCAGTTACTGCCCCCTTAAGGACGGTTTAGCAGAAAATGTTTTTGTTGTTTTTTTTTTAAATTAACACTGGAGAGTAAGTAGAAAAGAAATTCTTCATGTAGTGGCCCAGAACAAGGTTCTCTCTCACACCTTCTTCATGGAATGGAGAAACAGGGTAAAAAGACAAACAGAAACCAATCCTTTTCCCTTAAACTATATTCTTCTTCCCTATCTTTTCCCCTTTATTCCTTGCATCCTTTCCCTACCCTTCCATCTCTTTCTCACACACATAGAATAAATACACAAATACGGCTACTTCTATCGTCTGCACTGTATTTCACCTCCTTAAGCACTTGAAAATTGGTCCAAATTTTGCCCAATACAATGCTATCTCTAAGTTACACAATGAACTAGCAGATGCCCATTAAGTGACTAACCAAAAAATACTAGTGAAGTACTACCACATTTAGATACCTTATATACAGTTCCAAACTGCAATTTAAAACCAAAAATATTTTATTTCATTCACCATCTCAAAAAAATTAGCAAAGGACAAAATGTTAAACAATATTAAGTCCACAAATAATTGTTTTCTGTGATTTCTGAATGTGAAACAGATCCTCTCCAGTACATCATCCTATTCCAGTTTAAAAAAAGTTTTTAAACCCTCAGAACATTTTGAAGAAAAACCTCCTGTCTTTCTCTTTTCTTCTCTCCTGACACATATTTCACTGTATACTGCTTATACCTGTCTTAAGCCCAATATGAAGGACCAATTCTTTGGGAAAAGGAAATGTGTTTTAGACTATTTCCTTAGGGTTTAACACACAGCTTCTTCCATAACTATTTTCTGAACAAATTATGCTATACCACATGATCTTTTTAAGATACAAAATCCTTGACGCTTTTTATCAGCATCTTACACAACCCATGCAACTACAGAAAGTTTGTGGGAACTTAAAACTTTCCATTATAAATACTCGTTTTCAAAGCCCATCAGAGGCAGAAACTTACTCAGCAAATACTGAGATTGGAAAGAATTACGCTTTTTCTTGGCCCAATCCAGAGGTCTAACCTAAGAACCTCGAGCTCCGCAAACATATTCAACATCAGGTTCAGATGGTAGAGTCTGTTCTAATGTATCTTATCTAGCATACACTAAAGAACTGGGAAAGAGCAAGAATCCGAGTTAGAAAACTTCTTAGAAAAACGCTGACACTTACATGGCACCTGGTATTTTCAACTGGTTGGTGTCTCTTCTAACCCTCGAAACAATCTATGAAATATTTATCGGCACTTTGACACTTCAACGTTCGAGAAACACACGGAGGCTCAACGACTAAAGATTTTGCCCCAGATAATACTGAGTCAATGTCAGGGCCAACCATGGAAACCTGGCCTCCTAGCTAGTCTGTCCCGGCAGCCCAAGTGACGCTTCCAGAGAGAAGCCAGGACCGACAGACAAACCCGCCGGAGAGCTAGTTCCGGGGGTTCACCGCGGGACCAGAGCCTCCCAGAGAGGGGGCCTCCCTCAGGCGCCCGTGGCCTCCCGGCCCCGCGGACACCTACGTGCTTGGAGGTGAGCGCGGTGATGCCGCGGACCAGGCCGCCCAGCCGGGAGGAGAAGGACGCCTTGGCGGCCGTAGGCCCGCCAACCGACTGGTTCTGCAGGAAGAGTCCCGGCAGCGCCGTCAGTGTTTTCTCCACTATGTCGCTCATCGCCGCCGCCCGCGATCCGGTCGCCGCCCGGCCTCATGCCCG